>JAOBAT010068593.1:0-22556 GCA_026413305.1 Hydrozoanthus tunicans | reverse complement strand
GTCCATAATACAATAAAAAACCAATACCCCTAAATCAGGTTTTGAGAAATTAAGCTCTGAAAAAGTGGGGAGGGGTGAGGTAGGGGGGTATGTGCCGCCATCCACCACCTCTCCCGACAAAATTGGGTTCCTTAAAAATACCATTGTTTTGACTTCTTCCCTAAATTTCATCAACTATTGCACCAAAATGTGTTTGGTGGTAGAACTCGTTTAAAAATTATGCGCTTTTGCTCCAGTTACGCCAATAGTATAATGGTTGCACAACCCGCCAGTTCCTCCCGCCTTCAAGATGAATTATAAGGAATGTCTTTTTTCCTTTGAGGAAGAGTTAGCGTACGCGCGGAAAACTCTCTCGGAAGAAATTACGAGAGCTGAAGGACAAATAGGAAAAGCATTTGTTTTTCGCACAGTTTCTTTCGATAATGTACTTGACAACTCGCCTCAAATTCAAACAGCAGCAGTGCTACTGAAGCAAAATCATTAAACTAGTTTTATAGTGTCTAAATTTAAAGTTTGACCTGTATAGTTACTCTAGTTATACTTGGTACCGGTTTTGAAAATAAGTTTCGCGGATATTTTATGAAGAAATTTTTTTTAAGCTTATTACATATGTGTGGGAGATCAATTTAACTTTCCCGGTCAAGTTCATATCATATTGGCGAGGTTTGCATGGCTGGTGGCCCGCTGTTTGTCGCTGTAAACACTAGTATAGAGTAGCCTGGAGTCCTTTAATTCAAACCATGTGACGTCATTATGCGCCGTCGTATGTCTTGAACTTTATTTGCACTGAATGCACTATTGTTAAAGCTTGTTTCACGGACTTAAAATAGTCACGTTTTTATAGCACTTTTATCCATTTTAAGTCGAATAGAAGTGTTGGAAAAGCCTTTAGAGCTATAAAGATATACGAATAACAAAATTGCTTCAGGAGAACTCTAAAAAAAAGAGTTTGAATGACTTTCAGGGTCTGCGTAAGTTGGCTTCTTCTCGACCCAGTTCTTTTTAACTACAATAATCCCGGTTGTCTCATAAAATTTAACCAACTAGACGCCTAAAGACGTTTACTCGGGCTACTGTTAATAGTTTGACATAAATGTAGTGTAGTGGCTTACACTTTTTCGACAACGTCGATAGACTGAGAGAAAACGCCAGCCTAGACTCGGCCCCACAAGTAGCCAGAGTTATAAAAGATCGTGCCACGTGTCCTTTTAAAAAATCATCTAAGAATTCAAAAGGTGGCGTAAATAAAAGGGATAGTTAATGTTTTGCACGATTAAAAATGAAATAAGAAAGTACAACCATTTTTATGTCATAAACGTTTTTTCAGTAAAATTTTCTACCATAGTAACTATGGCGACAGAGAGCCAAATAATGACTCTCGGAAAAAACTTCACTTGCAGCGCAAGTTTAAGCAGAAGAGAGTAAAAGACAAAACTAAAAATAGAAAAACAGATTCTCTTAATATTAAGTAGACTTTTGTCGGTAAACAAGAATGTGTGCTCCGCCGTCAATCGCCTCTGAAAGAAACAGCCGATAGAAAAATATTTTAAAATTTCTGATCTAGTTTTTTACAGCAAATATATCTAATCTAATAAAGATTTGCAACTTTGGATTAAGAAACAGAGCATTCACCTTGTGAAAAATATATCAATTTTGAAATCCATCTCAGTATTTAATTTAATAAATAATTAAGTTTGTTTCCTTTTGGAGGTACCTCTTTGCGGCGATCCAAAGAAACCTTTTGGAACATTAAAAAGAACAGATCTACATCTTGCTATATATATTGATAGGAAATGTTCATATTTCTCACTAAGAGCAATATTGGGACATAAATTTCGATTAATAAGCAAATCAGACGCAAGAAGTATCCAATTTGATATGAAAATTTTGTTAATACGTTTTAAAACACTGTCTTAGAACGGGATCGAATTTCTGACAATTTCGGCTTACGTTGTTAAATTAATTCATTTTTTTATTAAGCGGAGTTTTTGTTGAAACAAGAGACTAAAAATAAAAGTGAAAGGTTTATAACACGTATGTTTATTTACTTTATTTCGAGGTCGTTATGGTTTCATTCATAAACAAGAAACGAATTTTGTCGGCGGCGCAGTAAGGTCGAGCGGTCAGCGTGTTCGACTTGTAATCCTAGGATCGCGAGTTCGAGCCCCGGTCAAACCACTGTGTTGTGCCCTTGAACAAGACACTTTACCCGACTTAGTTCCAGTCGACTCAGCTGTACAAGTGAGTACCAGTTCTACTGGGAGCTAACCTGCGACAGATTAGTGTCCTGTCCAGGTGGAGTCAAAGATTCTCATCTGCTTAACTTAAAGCGGATACCGGAGATAAGCGCCAAACTAATGAGCCACTTGGCTCGAGAAAGGACTTCTCTCCTAGCTATGGCGTTAATAAAACCTTATTGCACATTCAGTGTACACTATGCGTCTTGATTAAGAATAGTTTCTTTGATAAGGCGATCGATTTTGCAATTAGTCAGGGGGCTAAACTACTTATGAAGATACTGAGGTCATTGTTTTGTCGAGTGTAGTGCTTCAAACGGATAAGGATTCTCGTTTGTGTCCCACAGAATTCTGGAAGAACTGTCCGCAATTATAGCCTATATAATTGCAAAGCACAAACTACAATGAAAATATTTAAAAATGTTATTTAAAAATTGAACTTAGACTAAATTTTAGCACTCTTCGCACTAATTACACTGACAAACACAAGTTGAGTTACTTCAGATTCAAATGTTTAGATTTTGTTTAACAATATTAGCAGTAGTTTGGTGCTTAGAAGGTGGAACGACTTTAACTGCGTACAATGGCTCTCTTAACTAGGCTGTCCTATCTCTCTATTTATATACAGCATGGTTTATGGCCGTTTCATTGTTCTCTACCCTCTATGCTGTACCCAATATACGTTTCAGTTGGCTGAGGAAATACGAGGCCTAATAGACAATGAAAATTTTTTTTGTTCCTCTGATGTTACCTCCTTGTTCACAAATATCATACCTCGAAACGAGCCCATTGTTTCTCTTCATTATGTTAAGGTTCCATTGCTTCTAAAATTTCTTTCACTGCTGAAGTTGAAAACAATAGCCAAACCTCTTTCTTAGATACACGGGTCTCCAAAAAGAGAATGGCTATATCATTATCAATACGTATTTGAAGCCCACAGTCACAGATGTATTCATTTATAGAACATGGTCTTGGCACGGCCTCGATCGACTGCCCTCTATCAGGCATCTAATTTTCCTAGTTCTAATAAACACAGAACCAATGAAGAGATTTACCAAAAGCGAATGGTTTTCTTTCAACTGTTATTTCCAACACATTAAACAAGAAGGCTCGCCCCGTTTCTTAACCAGAAGGACTAGTTTCTATGTTACTTTTTCAGTTCAGTAACCGATATAACCGAGATGCACCATGGCTTAATTGTCTTCCTTACACACAGCTACTAACTGAACCACTCACGAAGGTTGCTATGCAACAACGAATATGAGTATTCAGCAAATCCGTCAACAGAATTTTTGCACGTTATGAATCTCCAAACGAGTGCAAGTACAGACTGCTCTTGGAACCACAATGGAGACATACTTTGAAAATCGGAATAAGGACACAAGAAGTTCAATCACCTGAGTTTCTTTGAAAAGGATCTTGTACAAAGGCAACCTCGGTGTCCGTACGATATTGGAATTCTGGCATACCGCAACGTTGATGATAATTTTAAACCTTTGTCTAGGCAATTTTCGATTTTAAATCTGAGTGTTTCACCAGTTACGGAAGTAGTTTTCTGTTAGCAATCGTCTTTATCGCATTTACCCATCTGGCGGCTTTTTAGAAGGTCGATCGCGAACGCCTAAAGAAATTTCTCTTCCATCTTAAGTCTGTAAACAGAGTGATCAATACTATATTGGCAGCTACATTGGTTTCAAGCTTCCAACTACCTGTGAAAGACCTTGATCGTCTTATTAAGACGTAGTGTTGCCATTTAATGATAGGGCCAATACAAGCCGCCACTTGATCGTTATCTATTCAAATACAATCAAATAAATACAGGTTTTTTGAGATACCCCTGAACTTTTCTAAGCATTTTTTGGTGGTTCTAAAGTGTTAAGACAAGTTTGCCTTCCTGAAGAAATGGTTAAAGCCATTCCTTAGTATCCCGGCACGGTAGACTTTACTCGTGTCGGCAAAAGCGTTTATTTAACTGTATGTTTGTGCAGCAATGCGCTAATACTATAATTGCCAGATCTTTATCTAGTTACATTCCCTTTAAAAATGGAGTATAAAGGAACGATGGGGATACTCTGGATATCTCTCTTTGTATGTGTTATGGATTTGTCTAATTGAGATTTAAAAACAAAAACTTGCCCACGGTTGAAAGATTTCTAATCACAACAAACTTTTGTTGCAATTCTTTAATTTTTTCAATAAGCTTCAACAAGTGAAAATTATGTATCTCGATTGAAACAACAATCCGCTGATTCTATGAAAATATTAAAACTTTGAACGTTGAACAAAAATGTGTACTGTTTGCGTTCAAACTGATCATGTTAAGATTTAGTTATTGAATGTCTTGTTTTTTCTCTATATTTGTTGATAATCTTTGAAGTGAAGCCTACAGGGTTATTTATTTGTAGTGTCGCCATTTGTACAAAGTTTTTTTTTCTTCTTGGCGACGCCTTGGCGCCTTAGCTAATTAAGAAGTCTTCCCTTCAAAAGTCAAAGTGAACTAGTCGAGCCAGGGAGAAAGAACTGCTCTCACAGTTACGAACCGATGTGTTTGTCTTCTGGTTCAATTGAAATGTAAACATTCAACGAAAAAAGAAAAACAGCGGAAGATTCGTCTAAGAATTTGGAAAACCTTCCTAAAATTGGAAAAGTGTTCTGGATAACTCACAAACAGTGTTATTTACAACAGATGTGTCTGGTTGCCATGAGCAGAATTTACGTTCGAACGAAGTCAGTCTGTTCTAGCATTCCATGGCGTTTACTTCAACGCAAAATACTGATGACTTGCTGACTTATTACATAATATGAGACTACAGCTTAATTTGTAAAGGCTGTAAAGCCACTGAGGAAGTTTTATGATTATGTTTAACTTGGCAAGTCCTACTGCTGCCGCCTAAAGTCGAAGTCAGCGTGTAAACACTAACGATGCTATAGTTACTCTCATTAGCCTCAATTCGAAACAAAATCAGTTGGAAAAGAGCAACATTTTGCCCTCAACAGGATGCTAAAAATATTCAATTTACGACAAATATCTTCCTTGGCATAAATACAACGCCAAAAACTAAATTCGGAACCAAGCTTTGTAATTTAACATACATCACCTGAGAAATGTTTTCTTGCCAACCTGTGCTTTGTGAGTCTCAACAGTTTCCCAAGTTTCTCTAACAAGATATTTTTGGGCAGCGTTTAGGGGAATTGACGTAGGCTTATTTTTTGAATGCTTCTCGATCATTGAAGTTGTGCAACCCATTCTAACCGCTTGTTTGAAAGAAAATGCCCGACCGAAGAAAATATCATTTACGTTGCTTGGATGACACCTGTCACTTGACAAAAATAAAAATATGAATAAAAATTTGCAACAGAAGAAAATATTACTAATGACGTGAAGGTGTTTACAGCGAGAGATTATCATTCACAGTGATGGTCTGACAGTCGAAGAGCTTGCTTTTCATTGTGTTTGGGGTAAAAAAAAGGAATAATAGGAGCAAACTTGATATCGTACTGTTTCACCACTCATACTTAAACATAATTGTTCGATCAATTTTGACATGCGAAAAGCTTGTTTTAATACCGATTCTTTAATGACTACAGAAAAAGGAAAAAACAATGCAGATGTTTTTGAGTGAGCCTCTTTAAATCTATACCAATCTTCACTGGGGTTTTGTACCATTAAAAATATTTGTGTTACATTACAAAAATTTTGCGAAAAAATATTTTCATTTTAAGCAGATTGTAGTTCCCTTCATATGTCACTTTCAGGGATTGTAATTATTTTTCTAATGAAAAATACAAACGGAAAATTAGAGCTCCTATTATAAAATATCAAAATTTGTGACAAAAGGAATAGCACAGTATGACTTAATTATGTGGACACCCTTTTCGGAAGGGCATTTGTATAACGTGTCAAAATCTTTACCCAAGCCTTGTTCTTCGATTTGTCAACGAATCAATTTTTTCTTAGCCGTTTTGAATGACATTAGCATGAAAATCAGAACAGATATTTTTTTTGCGCGACTCTCAATATTCATGGCTCTTCTTTCAAAACAACTTTCTATTATTTTCATGTAATTAAAACCCAGCATTTGCAAATTCTCGCAAGCTCTTGAGGTGCGTCGCTATATCCAAGGTAACATTAGGCAACAAACAGCTGTGTTGCTGTAAGGAGTTTTACTTTCTTTAACATATAAATTAAAACCATTTTGATTTTCATATTTTGAGCAACTCGTAGGGCAGCGCGAAAGCGTTTCGTTGAAAGACAAAATCTTGTTGTACAAGGACAATACAAACGGACGCCAGACATGGCGACACAAAACACACAGTTGGCTATTTATCAAGAAAACGAAAACTTGGAGTAGTGTTAGGAGAATATTTTGGACTCCATAAAGTAATTTCAAAACCGATTCGGTATATTTACTTATGAAAACCGGTCAATTTTGTTCTGCTGACATTACCCACTTAAGGCGTTTGGGAGGAGAAACCAAATGTTTACTTAACTAGTCGACCAAGAATAGAACAGATCGGAAAAGCTATTTTACTTACGGCAAATCTATTGCGATTACACTTACCATTTTAAGCAACAATAAGATTTCGCTCAGTTCATAAATATATATTTGTTCTTTTCACAATTTAAACAGAAGTTGGCCACACTGAAGCCGTGAATTAATAAAACTAGTTTTAATTTTAAGAATTAAATTTTTTCTCGAGCTACCGTCATCAACCGATGACACATTTGAAGACGATTCAAATGGCTCCGACACAAAATATGCTTTTTTTCTCACTTTGTTCATGAAGTTTTCTACAAACTCAACAGAATCATTTTATCTAAACGCAGTTTTTTTGTTGGTTTACAGCTTTTCTCAGTTATTAAATTTGTTTTACTAAGTACAAACGCGGGAAAAGTAATGTCTTAATAGTTTCTTTTCTGAGTTGATTTGTCGGCAAGTTCTTAAAAACAAGCTGCTTAAGAAATATTGCAGTAATTGTTGTCCATAAACATTTGCAATAGGATTATATCCGAATATCTTAACAACGACAAAAAAAAACCCGGAAACAAAGCCACATATAACCATGTTAAAACAATCAGCCATTTGCAATTCACAATTCGCCTCAGTAAAGTAAACTTGGGCTTTCAGTTTTGAAACCTTTTAACACCTTTTAATTTTTCTCTATCAAATTTATGGTTCAATTTTTAACCGGCCTTGTTTTTATGTCTGGCATGCTCTGCAAGCGACGTAAATATAAGTAAACCATCTTTTGTGTAGATCGGACAAACTCAAAAATGTTGTATTATTTATTTTTGCAATTGAATTCGCGCACTATTTTCTATCAAGTGTTTTTCTTCACGACTGTTCAGCTGTACTTGTTTTTTCAAGTTGTCATTAAGTGACAGATTCAAATTTTCCATTTTTAATCTTTGGTCCACGCAATTTTTTTCTTCTGTAGCTATTATTCTCAGGTTTTGGCGCGTTATGTAAATGAACTGACATCCATTATTCAGTTCAAATTGATTGTGCGCTTGTCAAGTTTCATTTCCTCCGCTGTTTGAATGAAAGTGCTAAAAATCTTCTAAAACCCTGACAGGGCTATTTTCAGTTTGTTGGCTATCCTATTATCTACTAAATCTTCAAACAAAGCTAAGCACTTTCTTTACCGTCCAAAAAGCCTGTTAGTGTCTCAATTTCTCGACTCTACTCTTTCGGCTATCGCTTATCAACTATTTTAGTCCGAACGAACTCTTTGCGATTATTTAGGCTCGGGATTAGACATACGGTCATTTATAGAGTTTCCCTGAAAAAAAAAATGGCGGGCTTACAAAATCTTAAAGCTCTTTTTTAGCAATTTCTTTTTTCTAGGCAAGGTTTAGCAAGTTCTAAATTAAGCAGCCGTTCCGTAAATAGAAACAGTGTGTAAAACATTCAATAAACATATTGTCAGGATAGACGCAAATGCTCTGTCAAAAAAACACAATCACTTGGTTTAAAACAAATACTAATATTGTCAAACCGGAAATAAAAGTTTGAGTTAAAACGTCAGAAAACACGTGATTCTTGCTTCCAATCAAGCATTTTAGCAAACGTAGTGTGCCTTTGTACATACGGTACACAATCAAACGAATTTCAGAAATCGTTTTTGCTCCGCTCTTTGTTATTCTTGCTACATTGAAAAGAATAAAGTCTTTAAATTTTATCAGTTTAAAATCTAGCGGTTTGCCGGAACTCTAAAATTAGCAACGCATTCATGGTAATCACATAATACCTTTATGGGAAATTTTCACCTATTTTTTGCAAATTTTTTTCCATGTAAAATTTGTTTTCGCCGTATTGTTACCAATAAGTAACTATGCCGTCAGGAACTTAATGTTTTACCAATGAGAATATAGAAGCTGTTCAGGTAAAAATTTTCATAACTGCAAAGGGCACAGGTTGGTTAGGAATGAATTTCCCTCCAGTTACTTTACAACGAGGGTTTACGGTAACACATATCTTAGGCGGGGTTTTGTGAATCTGAAGAAAGGTCTGCTTGTTTAGCAAAAAACTTGCTTAATCTATGAAGTAAAACAAGCACATTTTAATTAGCTAACAAATTTGAGGTTTTACTTTAATTTTCAAAAATGTTACTGACAGAAATGTTTCAAATTCCCCAAGAAAAAACCTTTGACTTTAGTTTTTTGGCTGTTGGGCCTATTGCTTTGCATCACGTAACACGACAAAATTATTACGCTTTTAAAAATTATTTATCTTGTATTTAAATTAGTTTCCTTCATTCATCAGCGTATAATTATATTTTACTTTACTTTATAAATATTTGAGTGTTGATGTTTGTTGTTAAAGTTATCTCATAATAATTTACTAAATTAAGTGTTTTCTTTAACTTTCACAACGTTAAAAGTAAAAGAAAGTGTTTTCTTAAAACGTATTTAAGTTTGATGTTGTATAATAAATGCAAAAACAATTTGACAGACTTACCTAACTTTTCAGATGGCAAAGAAAATATAAACGACACTTCATCTTAAACGACTTTAACTCCGCTCTTTTAAAATCACATTATAGGGTTTAATTAAGGCATTGGTAGCATAAATGCAATAAGAACGTATTAAACTTGAACTGTTGTTTGAGAATTTCGCTTGCAAGTTTACAAAATCATTAATTTCTATTTATTGACAAATGCAATATATGACAGAATTTAAACTCCATTTATATATTCTATGCTTGAGTCTTATTTCTTGCTCACTTAGAAATACTATTTTGTAATTTGTGTTCAAACATCTTTAAATTATAAGGTGGAAAAATAAGACAGCAAAAATTGAATGGAAATTTTTGTAGGTGTGTCTCAAACAGGAAACAATATTCTTATTCTTAATAAATTAACACCACATAAAACTCATATTTGGCCACTGCCCTATGTTTTTCAATTTATGGCTGTTTGCTAAACAAGCACAGATTCTTTAAATACAGTTATTATTCTAGTATTAAATGTTTGTCATGTTGTGTTGTTTTTACTGGCGATTTTCAAGAACTGCTCTTTTTGGTATTTCTTCGATTTCTTATTAAAATGTTCGTATAAGCACTTTCCTGTTCTCATTTTTCGCTGCTAATTTTTGTTAATCGAATTCTATTCTCGCCATTGTGGCCTACATTTTTACACTGATATTGTTTTTCTGGTTACAAGAAGCATCCGGGCCAATTTAAAGGATGTTAAGCATTTAGCAAACCTTGCAGATGGCCGGCTTATGGAAAAATCATTGATGAGAGATTTTATGACAGACTAAAACGTGTGCGTCCGTGAATTTTTTTTGTTTTCTACTTGTTTGAGGTTTTTGTTTTGTTTTGTTGTATATTTTACTTCCTTTACGCGATTAGAACTGAACAGCTGTTAACACTAGAAAACACCAAGAATCAGTAAAAAAGAAAAAAAGGAACACAATAAGTATGGTAACTTTTTTGAAATTTATTCCTTACCTCAAAAATAATCGCTTGCCAACTTGGTTTCTGTGAATATCCACCGTTTCCCATGTTTCGCGCACGAGGTATTTCTGTGCTGCGTTGAGTGGCATCGTTACTTTTGTGACTTTTGAATGTCTTTTTATTATAGATGTTGAACAGCCCATGGTCCTGCTCTTTTGCTGGGTCTGTTAAGGATCACTTAAAAAATAGGTAAAGTCGCTCCGACAATTTCGCTCCAAACAACAACTATCGAGGGTTTGTCAGACTGTGACGTTTATAACATCAGTTATTGATAAATGCAATATACGAGAGCATGAAAATATAACTCTAAATAGTAAACATGAGACTGCATTTTAATTGGAGCAAATAAACAATGAGAAAGCTCTTCTTTGATAAAATTGGAGTCTGAAGCATGCATGAAACCCGACTTCCTGTCATTACGCTGCAGGAAACGAAGTTACAGACAAAATTAAAAATTTACGTTTTAAACACCAAAACAGATTTTTTTTTGAGTCTTTAGAAAACAATTTTTAAAAATCGATATCTATAAAGTTTTTCACAAAGGATTCAAAGAAAAAAATAATTGTTTTGTTTATTACTTCAATGAGTTACAAGTGTCCTTTCTTGATGTCCAAAAATACCGTTTATGCCATTTACAGTTTCTGGTTGCTTGTAATACTTTTGTAAATCCTGCTTATTGCTTTGGCTTATGTGTTTGTTTTCGCTTGGTTTGCATGTAATTTTGTTTCCCATTTGTATACACCTTGTAGCATTGAAAGGCAGTTAAAGATTTTTGCTAAATATACTTGTAATTTTAGGTTCATTTGTACATCTTATATCATTGAAAGACAGTAAACGTTTAGTCTAATTTGTATACTTTGTAGCATTAAAAGACATTAAACTTTAATCTTAAGATTTGCTTACAATTTTAGGTCATACATCTTTTCATTTTGTAGCTGCAAAACTCAATAGTCAGTAACATTAGTCTACTGTTCAAAGCACTAGCATTGCCAATTTGCTCGGGCTTGAAAAGCAAATGGAAATTTTGACAGTTTGACGGGAGAACTGTCTCGCCAAAAAATGGGTAAAAGGCATCAGAGTGACATGCAGTGTCATTATGACATCGCTGTGAGTATTGAGACAACAATGAAGAGTTAACATATACTGTTGACAGTTTTTGACACAAAAGCTTTTTTATTGGATAAAATAATAATATTACCAGTTAGTCACTCTAGCTTATCGAGGCTTTTAGGAGTCCGCACGTTAGCCGCAATAATGGGTTGAACTTAAATATTTTTTTTCTTTTGGCGGCGCTGAACTGAGCCAGTGTATAAAAGGCCAGGGGGAGGGGGAAGGGAGAGTACTTCCTATATTTGGGTGGTAGGTATGACCGTTGAATTTTTTTATGAGTTAAAATTGAGTGTATTTTGTAGCGGTTGTTAAAGAAAACCTGTGTTAAACCAAGAGCCTGGTATATTTCAGGTTTGAAAAACGCGAAGCTATTGGACTGCTTGCAGTCCCGCGTTTAGCAAACGTGCGTATTGAACAAGATGTTAAGACAAAAAGTCTTAGGCGAACGAACTATTGCACGCGTACCTTTACTCGCTGTATATCACGTTCAGCGCAACACGAGGGGACTTAGCGCCAACCTTCTAGCTATAGGAAATATCAATTTTTCAATTGGTATAGCTTTTAGGGTAATTTTCAAACCGAGATGTAATTTTTTGGGTGGAAATTTTTATCTCTTTGTATTGTTTTGGGTATTAAGGGACTTTTCCGACGGTCATCCCTACCCTTTTGACCCCAGACTCACCCCCCCCCCCCGGAATAAAACGCCACCAGTTTGTCTGTTAGTTTGACTGTTATTCAAGGTAATCAGACATCGTTTGATTTTACCGACTACCACGAAGTGAGTTAAGGCCAAATATTTACGCATACACTCACTTGTCAATCCATGAAACACGTCTCTTCCGAATTTGAAAAGCTTTTATAGATAAAGAGAGACCAGTCTGAGTCAAAACTTTCCTTGAGCAAAACATGCTGCTTGTAACATGGAGAAAAACCCGGTTAAACTCGATTAGGTGGTGAAAGTAAGGTTATTTTTTCAGTATTTTCGTTTATTATACTAAATTCAAGGAAATTACCATTGGCTGTTGGTGTGTACTGACGCTGAAAAATGTTGACGTGTATATTTCATTGAGTCAATAGTTTTCCTGATAAGACAGGCGTTATACAGATGCTAATGATCTCTGACAACCTCCATTTTTAAAAATATGTATATTGAGGCCGTATCGTTTGTTTGTTCTCATGCAGTCCAAAATATAACTGAAAGCTACTTTCTCCTTAAAAACTGGAAAGAAACAACACACACACACAAAATAATTGAGAGTTGAGTTTGACGCCTTTGTGGCCGACCGTTTGTCTGTGCTCAGTCCAGGCCGTTTGTATTTTTAAAATTTTAGGTTTCGTAACATTTTTTGACTCAAAGAGCCATGGAAGAACAGGCAATAGGACTCAAGGTCCCCTTCGAAGCCTGCCACGCGGGGCCTACGGTTTAACGTCCTTAACTCGAGAAGACCGGAAGGTCTAACCGTTTGCAGATGTTAGAGCAAGGGCAGCACCTTCTCCTCAGTTGTTTTAAGACCCTCAGTGAAGGTCCGGCACTGGGAATCGAACCCGGGCCTCCCGCACGATTGACCGGTGCCTTACCAACTTGGCTAACCAGGCGGCGGTGTAATCTATTTGAATGCATGCATCCAAGGAAATATTAATGGCCCTGAATTAATCTGGCAAAAAACTGTAAAACGCTCTGGCCTTAGATCACAACCTTGTCTACAACTTGAAGTCCCAAGGACTATATCAATTGTATCAAGGACAACTCGGAGCACTGCTGACGGCGCATTTTCCGTTGCTGCGCCAAAACTATCTAACGAGCTTCCGCACATATACAAAACAGTTGCAGTCTTGCTACTTTTAAAGTTAGGCTCAAAACATTCTTACTTAAAGAATCTTTTAACTAATTTAAAGAACTTTTTTATACGATTGAATATAAACAGTGTCTTTTGAATTCTTTAGATATAGGTACTTTAAAAACCAAATTAGTTTACTATTATATAAAATACTGAGTGCAAGCTCTAAATTGTTCTCCCCTTATTGCATAACCCTAGCAGCATAAATTTGCTTGTACCTGTACTAATATGGTAGTTTAAAAGAACAGTTTGGATTATCACTTGCACATAATTTTACTGTGGTGTATCTACTTGTATTGCCGCCTTTATATTGAGCCTGCATCGGTATCGCAATTATTCAACTGAAGGGAAGAAATTGTCCAACAAATGACGTCATCAGAAAACACTAAATGCTGATATCTCGAGAACCAAAACCAATTTTGACAAAAAAATTTTCACCAGCAAGATCTCTCTACTGGGGTCACAAATATTTCATTTCATGGGCTCTTTATTTCAAGAATAAAACCTTCTGATCAGCTGGTTTGCAAACCATTTGGACTGAACAAAATGAAGAAGCTTTCAGACAACTTCTCGAAATCATTCAATTTAATTAGTGCAGTCTACTTTTTAGAGCAAAGTGTGGTTATATTTTTGGTAGCTCCTCCAGGCAATATTGGCACACTGAATGCTTTAAGGCAAAAACTCTCTCTAGAATTAAAATAAGTTGTCAAACGTTAAGATTTTCCATATTTCAATCAATTGAAACAATTCCACGTTTAGTATGGTTCAACAAACTGATCAGCATTGTGAAAAAATAACACGCACAGACATAATTTCAAATGGAGCGCTCTCATAGAAATAATGTAGTTGCTGTTTCGAACCATGAATTATAACTGGATCAGCTATCGGCGAGATTTTGTTGTCAACTTTTCTTCTCTGGTTCAATATAGGAAGCCTTGTTCGTGCAATATAAACAGTCTTTATATTAACTCTCGTCAGTTATAGTGCTTCGCTTTTGTGTTAATGTGGATCGGTGTGTTATTGAAAAGCTTGTGCGGTAAACAAACAAGTTTTTTGAAATGCCTCCGTCTATATAATTTTGTAAGACTGCTGTTAGCGTTTAAATTTTTTTTTATGGAGTTTCTTGGGAGTTTCTTTTTCCTTTATCATCCCCTTTTCAGAAGCAATTTGAAAAGTATTAAGATACAAACATATTATTACAATATTTTTCTTCGACCTATCTCATATTGTTATCAAAGAAGCAGGGTGGTTTAAATCTTTATTTTTACTGTTATATATAACAGATATGTATACCGTTATATTCAAACACAAACTATCAGACTTTTGACTGCCTTTAAACAGTCCATTTTTTTGCTTACTTTCATGTCAAAAGTGCTGCCTTTTCTCAAGCAGTATTTGTACTCTCGTTGAAGTTTTATGAAAAATTTAGATATGCAATTCTAGTATTCTATTGAATTTGTTTCTGTTCGTCACTAAAGATAAAAAACACCGTACATACCTCTGTTGTTCAAGTCTTTCTGCTGAACGTGCAGTCAGGTCTTGAAGGCCACATTAACAGTTCCACTTTGTGTAGCTCTGCATGAATTTAGAGAAAAACATATCTTAAAGCACTGTATTATTTTTTTGTATTTTCCATCAAGTTAACATGACAGAAACTAAAATATATGCAACTATATGGTTTTATGAATTGTAATCTAATTGAATTGAAATCTAATTTCATGCAAGACTCAATGTACATGTGAAGACTTTATTAATTTTTTTCTCAGCATTTCTTCGTCAAATGATTTTTAATGTAGGAGCCCCGGGCTGTTTTGAGCAAATTTCTTTGTGATAATCAAGATTTACGTCTCCAGACTTCTTATACCACTATTACTCTCTGTTTCATAAATAATTCAACACTTTTTCAGAATATCAGCTTGCACTTAACAATAATGTTTCATGCAGTGTGTGCGAAAGAGGCGTTGATTTTAAGAAAAACAATTTAAACCTGTTCTGAAAGAGTTCGAGGAGACGGATTATGGAATAAACTTTGACTCTATCTTATCAAAACTTATCTAACAATATCGTTTTAAGAACAAATTGTGAGTAGTCGTACTCGAAAAGTCAGCACGTACCTAGAATTAACGTTCCTCAGTTCAAAACTAAGACTTTTCAAAAATGAAATTCAACTGCACACGTAATGGAAATTTTTCTCGAGCACTTACCAGGAACATAGTATACTTTGAACACTCATACTTGACCAAAAGAAACCGATTTTTTTATCCAGTACGCTTTTCACAGAGACGAAGATACCATTTAGCTTGCTTTCATGCTCGCTTGCTAGTGCATTACTGTTTTTCTGTCGCATGTTATCTAAAAATGCCGGATCTACCTGTTGCCAATAAAAACTCTATAACTTAAGGGCGAGTTTAAAATGGTTTACTTGCCGAAGTAGTTGTGCGGTATTGACGTCTTTTTAAACAATACCTCCGGAAGGACTTTCTCTGCTAAACATTCATTCACTTTATAGAAGGATAGAATCGAAGGAAAAGACCTTACCGTAAATTCAGGGAAACCCAGTCTTTTAATAAACGAATCTAAACTTTTCATATTGAATAGCGTTAAACGGCGTTTTATTCTCTTGAAATTTCATTTTAATGACTCACTTAGCTGCAAAAACGACAAATTAAAACACCTGGCAATCTATCACTGCTATCAAGGCTTTCTTTTTAATAACACCAAAGTTAATTGAAAGTTGAACATTTCCTCTAGAAACGTTGTTATTTCCTGTGGACAAAATGATTGTATTAGTCGTTGCTGTAGTTTCTCGTAAGTGCACAAATGCACTTTCCGAAAATTATCATTTCTTTAGAAGTGAGAAATAAAGTGAAATTGTTAAGACATAGTTAAGATAAGCAACGCTTGTGAAATATTGTTGAAGTTAAGCCAAGGAGATAGGAAATCAGGCGAAATTCTATACCTTGAAAACCAACGGGAAAAGTACTTGCGAAAAAGCCTGGGGCTCCTTCTTATAATTGAGGGATGCTGGCGGAAATTTTAGAAAAACCCAATTCTGAAAGCATTCAGTAATTGTATTCAATCATGAGTAAAACGGAAAGAATATCCCAGCTTGGAGTCCCTTCTTTCTCTTGTTACGTTAAATCCTTTTTTTCTATAACTGGGAATATAGATTTTCGGGCCAAGGCTGGTATTCTTATTTTTTGGCTGATTTTAGTTTCGGGAATATCGTTGACATGAAGTTTCCGTTTTTCCGAATGATTGGGTTTTGCTGTTGGCGCATTTGTTACTCGTCGGAGCTGCAATTTTGATTTTCAAGACAAATTTCGCCTTTTTAGTTCAAGTTAATATTTAGCTAAATGAGCCGGAAAACAAAAAGGTATTCAAACTTGGACTTTGTTCAGGTACTATAGTAATGTAACTTTTTTCACACCTGCAAAATGATATTCTTAACAAAATCTGAGTCTTAGTATTAATCTTAAAATATTCTCAAAATTTAGCCTGTTTCAGCCTCAATATTCTGATAAAGAATATTCTTGTAAAAAAAACAAAACTGTAAACCTATTGAACTGAGGTCGCCGTGAGTTGCTCTTAAACTAAAATGATACTCAACGGAGATAAAAAGACCCCTCTGAAACGCAGTCTTAACGTGATGTGTTAATACATTCAGCACACTTTTCTTTTCTGTTACAACTGCTGCGGCGCAGTGTTTCTGTTCTTCAAAAAACTCGCCGTCTGGTTAACCCATGCAGTTTGTAACTTTAAGGCACCAGACTGCCGTGCGCAAGCGGGCGGGGTTCGTTCATGGTGTCATCTTTCAAACTACGAAGAAAGTTCCAATGTTTGTTACGCCATGCTGGCGACGTCTACATCATAATCACAGCCTTGCCGAAAGCGTTCCGCAATTTTTTGGCGAAAACAGTAAATTAGAGTCGCATCATAGCCGCGGAACATATTCATCGAGGATTTTTTCTCAGGGTTTTTCGCATGAGGCGGAAGATGACGTTAAACATTTTTAACGATACAAGTAGAAGACGACATATGATGCTGTTTGAAGGATGTTTATCAAAACAGGTCTGTCAAAAGACAAAATCCCTCCCTCCTAGAATGTGACAAGCATTCAGTTCCTAACGCGAGGCTCAGAAACGGCCGCAGTGTGCATTGCGTCTACAGTTCATAATGATATCATTTTGATATTGGCTATTATATGGTTGATGTATAACTGGTGTACAATTTTAAGACTAACTTATACAAAAATAACAGACTAGGGTAATTTTTGAAAAACTATGCTATTTACAGAATGGTACATATATGTTACGAATTAGAATATCAAAATAACTCTTTTGCTTAGAGATAACTTATTGTAACTTATCTAATTAGGTTCCCCCTATTACGTCTAAGCTTTGGTAATTTGCATAAATGAAAAACCTTAATATCTCAACAATGAAAAGAGTCATCTTAAAGAAATTAACGACATTTTTCTTCTTTTTTAAAAACCTTTCCAACAAACCAAGTTTCCTGGTTGTGATATATATATTTCGAGTTTTGCGCAATTTGCACCATGTTTCTATCATGCCAATTTTCATCGTTGCAATATTGATTTTGTTTCTACATCGCTAACATAGGTTTCTTAATTGTTTCGGAAGCACACTTCGGTACTGTCAAAAAGACACAAGTTCGCGGCACAATTTCGAATTTCTTCTCTCCTCACTCGGTGTTTCTAACGTTAACTGCAGAAAGACCTGCAATGAAACACGGTGTATAATGAAGTGGTGTGTTGTGTTTTCCGAAAAAAATGTCGCCATTACATTCGCATCTGAAGCCGAGCTCGAGCCTGAATTGGCCGTTCCGAAAAAGTAGGTAGTTTTTTCCTTCAATTACAAGTTATATAAATAAAACTTAGAATGTTTCTCATTATTATTCTGCATTCAATTATCTTTACATTTTATCACATTAATGTAAGCCCGCTCAGTCCCCCGGTGATTTTTTCAGAGATGTAAATAATATAACCTTTTTACTGATATTTGTAAAATATAGAGTATTTCACGATCTGTGCAATTTTATATTACCAATAAACCATTTATTATTATTATCACGAAAAACTTAAACTTGCTTATAAAAACGCACAAAGATAACCTGTAAACTTCAAACTTGACGTTTAAAGTGTTTTAAGTGCAAGGAAGAGTTTAACCAACTTTGATTTTCACTGAGCCTTGTTTAGCACTGTTAGAGTCGCAAGGCATTGTGGTAAATTATTCATTCATGGTCAATTCAGTTCGTAGATTGTTCTAAATTTTTCGGCAAATTGAGCATCGGCGTGCTTTTTTTACTGTTCTTATAAAAAAGCGTTTTATAACATTTTCACTCAAGGAGTCACGGGAGAACAGACAATAGGACTCGAGGTCCCCTTCGAGGTCTGCCACCCGGGACCTACGGTTTAACGTCCTTATCCAAGAAGACGCGAAGGTCCAACTTTTTGCTGACTGCTAGTATAAATACTAAAAATCTATCTTATACTAAAATAACTAAAAATAAAAGACCTTGAGTCCGACTCGGTCCTCCCGCGGGACTGACTGGCGCCTTACCAACTGGGCTAGGCCTGTACGTGGTACTGGTTTGTTAACTGATAAATTGTGCAACTCATAATGTGCACTTTGGGCAAAGATTTGTGTTCCATGATGTTCTGATAGCCTCTCAGTGTTTGTCAACCACCATTTGAAAAATACTTTGAAATATAAACAACACAATTGAAACAAACTTCAAATCCAAATCAATAAGCCAAGATATTGCAACATCCGCGTTTAAAACAACGGGTATTGAAACAGGTTTGAAAGTTCTCTAATCTACTGGCTGTGTGCTTTCTTTGGGGGATCCATCACTCGTTCTTGTGTTCTTCTGTAGATTACTAGCTGCTGTCCAAAAGCATTAAAGTTCTGTTTCCTTCCCCTCTTCCGGCCCCTGCTTCTAGATCCCCTTTCCCTATTCCCAGAGTCCCGTTCCCCATTTCCCGTTCCAAGTTTTAGTAATATCCTATGTAGTTAATTTTTTTGTGTTAAAACAACCACATAGCGTCTGATAGTCTCATCTTGTCACTAGAACATCCAAATGGCTATTCTCAAGGGTTTTTGCCGCTATTTCATTTATAAACAAATTTTGGAGATAAAAATCAAAATAATAGCATGTAATTCAAAGTGCCTTACACCATTTTTTTAAAAAAAGTAAGAACAATTTCATAAGAACAAAATAGTTGACTGGCTAAAATTTAAGAACAATTTAAGAACAAGCTGAGGCTTGGGCTTGAAAGCTGATCAGATTTTTTTTGAAACTTGTCTAAGCTTCGATCTTTAAAGGTTCAAACTTATCTCTGGGAAGACCAGCCAAATCCACGATAAATTGAACAAATTCGTTTTTCAATACATTTATTGCAAAACCTTAGGTTTAGTTTTTCGCCAATTTAAACAAACATACAAATAAGAACAACTTAAGAACAGTTTGAGGCTCAAATCACCCAAAAACTAAGAGCAATGAGCCTCGGCCAAATTTACTGGTTCTTATAAAAAAAGCGAGTAAATCAACTCTATTTTGAGTAATGGACCCTTGAATGATGTTACTTTTTATAAATTAACCTCTTTCAAATGGAAGTAACACTGAAAATCTGCCAGTGAAATAAAGTGGTTGACACTTTTAATCATGCAAAGAAAAAAAAATCGCAAAATGCAAAGTAATAAAAAATCGTTTTCAGGAAAACCAACTTTATCTAACAAATTTACGTCGAAATGACATTAACTTAACGTTCTTTTACCATAATGAATAAGATTTTTTTTACGATAAAAAAAATTATTTTTGGCAGCTTCCAATTTTTTTTTTCTGTCGATAAAAAGTGCTTCCTAGATTGACTTCTTTACTTGCATATACACAAATTAAAAAAGTAAGTTTATTTACATAAGGCAAACAAAATTCGTTCCAATTAAGACAGAGCTAAAATGTTTCATAAAATCATGTGACAGTCACTCTCTAAATCGGCCGCAGATCAAAAGCCCTGCTCTTAAATCTATTGTGCTATATTAGTTCAACCTTACATTATCTACTCGAGATCATATTAATCACATATGATGTTTCAAATATATCGCATGTCAGGGCGCGTTTAAGTCAGTATTCTTTGTTCTTTTCAATAATTTACATTTTGATTTGGTCTTCGCCAGCCTTTAGATTTAAATAAGGAGGGACAGGAAGTTTAGAAATGAGATGAAAATCAAAATAAAATTTCTCGAAACACTTTTTTGTCACTAAGATTTGAAAATGAAAATTATTTGCAATCAGAGTTCTGTACTCTAAGTCAGAAAACTAATACCTGATCGTAGTGAAAATATTACATTTTTTTTTGGTTTAAAAATGTACAAAACAAATTGTTTTCAGCTCTAAGTTTGGATCGAACTGCTTCTGCCTGCATTCCGACAGCTAGCAAGCTAAAGACGCATAAAAGAGTATGAGCCAGTTCCTAAAATCTACAATTCTCAAAAGTTAAGCACAATTTTTTCTACTAAAATAATAACCTTGCTTCCCTTCTGTCTCTCAAACTTCTTTCTTACGAGCAAAATGTTTTTGAAAATTGTTGAGAAGCATTGTTTTGAAGTTTTACTTCCCTGTATAAAGCCTTGCTGTTTTATTGATCGATTTTAGTACGTGCACTTAACAGAAGTAGAGTGCTGCTATTAAAAATGGTTGGTCGTAAACACAAATATTTTCAATTAATAAACCGGCGAACAAAGAGTTAAATCAACATATTCGAACGAATTTACCACCAGTTATTGATGCTCAATTTCCTTCTTATGGTTCTTTAGCACTTTTTTTGCAAAAGCAGCAGTGTTTAATTAAGTTTTCAGAAAGTCTGTATAAATCTATGGATTACTTTCTTCCCTTATAAAGTAAATTGATTAAAAACAAAAAAAAAACGTTTACCGTGCAAAAATTCGAAAGTGCAGGCTTGAATAGTAGTTGATTTGACTAACTGACAGCAAAATACATCAGAAATGTGTTTTGTATACCGAATCGGATTCTGTATCTTTTATATTCTTCAAAAAAAAATCCATTTTACTGTTTCGGCTTTTATAGTTTTCACAGACAAAAGCCAATCTTTTTTGTTACGGCAAGGATTTGATTGTCGATCCTCTATTCGACTCTGTAAATTAAAGACATTAAGAGCTCAATTTTGGTTTTTGACTAAAGTTAGGGGAAGCCAGAAAAATTTTTGGTTTTATATCAAGACTTCATGACTTTATTATCTAAAATCGTTTTTTTATATCTCGGCAATACGATTCTATTCCAATTTAGCACATGCAAAAAATTCGCTTCACTAGGATGACTAATAAGTGTGTTATAAGAAAGTCAAAGAGGTTGAGAATAAGATAAAAAATGCCTTACCTTCCTTAAGACAAAGTCTCTTCCTGAGAAATTTCTTTATAGTTTTCTTGAAATTAAAGCTTAGAAAAACCTCAGATAGAGACAGCAGATATCAGCTTCGAGACCTTACGTGTCATTTAGAAGTTAATGGATAAGTATTTTGCTTACTGTAATATCTAATAGAACTATATTTGACACACTGCCGGCTGATATGAGTGGCGCGCACTAATCTTCAGACTAAATGCATTTTCTTGACACGAGGCTATCCTTTAGCATCGAGGAAAATTTCTAAAGTAAATCTGCAGTTCTATTGAGAAAATGAGCTGAAAGATAAGTGAATATATAACGGGCGACTATTGCTAGAGAAAAATTGATTCATTATATTTTGATTCCTATCAGGAACTCTTTTTTTTCCGAGTTATGTATCCGCATCATATTTTGACTGGTGTAATGACTGAACAATATCTTTTTGCGTCAAAAACAAGGTTTTAGGTTCGCTGATAATCGTATGAAGCCCTGTCTGTGCAGAGAATTTGTGATAAAATTTTGCCAATGTTATCAAAAGGGCAAGAAAAAGGAAATTAGTTTTCAGAAAATTGACATTTGAAGCTTTATTGAAATTCTTGGAAATAATGGAATAATGTGAAATCGGGACCTTCTTATCTTCACTCCATGGATTAAGGGTCAGACACGCGTCGAAGTTCTTGGAAAGCTGGATAGATATAGAATAGAACTGTTAGGTCGTGTCAAACTTTTCCTATTGTGCAATTGATATATGAGTGCACTAGTGGATGCCAAATCCCTTCCCTCTTGATGCAGGAAGCATAAATCGTAGATTCCGTGGATGCATTCCTTGTTGTGGATGCCGGATGCTTAGACAGTAGATTCCATGGATGCTGGATGCATTTACTCTAAGAATGGATGCGAATGCAGCTTAGTAGTATAGTAGGGACCGAATTACCCCCTTTTTTGCGGCGCAAGTGCGGCGCGCATAAATTATCTCTAGGATGACG
>JAOBAT010068582.1:0-22556 GCA_026413305.1 Hydrozoanthus tunicans | reverse complement strand
TGTAGGTGAATGACATTAATCAATGCCTCTCAAAGTTTTGGGTGTCCGTTAGGAGAAAAGACAGAACTTTTTATAAAGAACAAGTTTGCTGTCAAATTATGGCGAGCGGCTCTCGACCGCCATCTCAAGTCAACACTGTATATTAAGAAATTTTCATTGCGATAACCAATTATTTAGTGAGGCCAATGAAACACCGAAATCATACCTGAAACAACTTGTCAATGAGGAAAAATTCAATCAACGAAAGCAGCTTCGTCGCGTTTTACCTTTTTCTTTTCACCTTTCCCCGGTTTGATCACCGACGTGGTCGAGAGCTGAATATATATTTTGGTGACCTTCTTTCCGTCTAAAGACCACTCAGCTTCCCATCCCTCCGGGGTCGGTAAAATGAGTACCAGCAAACATGGACCGCTTTGAGGCAGCTTCCGGTCCGCTGGGAGACACTGATCATTGTAAAGCGCCTTTCAATCATTATTCAACAAAGAAACCTCTTCACTTTCAAATATTACTTGAATAATCTGCGGGTCAACAGATGATTATATGAATCTTTATTAGCTATAATAACATTTACCCTAAGGGGGTCTAAATGTTATAAGCAGTCTATGCTTTCAGTAGACTCCTCAGCGCTACACACATTTTCTAGAAAAGATTGTAAAATCGTTATATAAATTTATGGTAGTGATGGAATATATAAAAAAGTATTATAAAAAAGTGCCATAAAAATGCACCACTTTACTTTTAACTAGGAAGAAATCTAATTTTATTAACGTTCCAGAAAAATGTTTGGTAATGTGTTATGGCGACCAAGCCATGTGTCAAGTTTATCTGGTTGACCATAACTGCTGTTTCAAACTTTGTTTGTATCACAAATTTTAATGAATAAAGAAGTATAACAGAGTGAATGAGCAAAAACTAGTACTTAACTGAAGTATATTGATGCAAACTGTAACACTTGAAATGAATTGAATGTTATTTGTTGTAAGTACTTTTCAAGGCATTTCTTAACACAGGAGGCAGTGTGGCTCAGTGATAAGGGTGCTGGATTTGTATGCGGGTGCCCAGGTTTCAAATACTACTCTTTACCCACCGACAGAATTTGGCTTCGGTGATCCCAGAGTGAAGTCCACCAGGCTTGTAGATAGCCAACTGGGCTGCCGTCAGCCAGTTGAAATTCTTAATTTTGTGTCTATGTGTACTTTGGGTTTCTCCAAGGCTGCATGGCTTGACAATTTGTTAAAGTTTATCAATGAAGCTCGTGTTACTTGCAGGTTAGACGAGTGTATGGGCAAGATCCTATCAAACTTTATGGCGTAAAAGTTAAACAGTTAAGGTAAATATTCATTATATTGAATGTCATTTCAATTTATTAGACTTTTTGTCGCATTGTGCTTTATTTCTTTGATTCTTGCAGTGTGTTGTATTGTGGAAAGGTTTGGCTATACGTAGCTGTCAGCTCATTGCAGAGCTGTGCTACAATGAACAGTATTAGTATTAACCAATCAGTGAATAGCTTTTTTCGCGCGCTTTGATTGGTTCCTGGAAAATAAATATCCAAGGCTTTTCACTGTCTTGAGAAAGTTGTCAAATTTGTGACTTGTTTTTCGACGGTCTCGGAAAGGGGAAATTCACACAAAAAACAATTCAGCCATTCCCTTAAACACAAAAAGGGCAACGAAGTTTGGGATGCCTGTATTAACAGGTAGAATGAAATTTGTTTAACCCCTAAGTTTTAAGAAAAAAAAACAATGATAGTGAGCGTCTGCTTTTCTTACTAGTTTGCGCGTGAAAATTTTAGTTAAATCAATAATTTATTTCAAACTCGAAATTCACCAACTTTCATCTAGCTTAATTTATTTGACTGACTATCCGCGTCACGGTAAATATCCTCAACTAGTCAGCTCCACTTCGGGGAAAAATTGTTTGATAGTCCTTGTTGTTGGGTTGCTCTGTATTAAGTCCACCACTTTGCCAAATAGTTACAATCAAAAGGACAGAAATGTTTTGCACACTTAGTACCGCGAAAAGCGTTGTTGAAAAAATATCTATTTGGACGAAACCTGCAACATTATAAGTCATGAAGTCTTTCTTTCGCTCCTGTGGAAAGCTGCTAAGTTTTTAACTACTGCAGTAAGTGTCTTGAGCAAGTGATGTAGTTAGCTTTAATAACGTGACTTAAAGATAGAGATTTCCATACATTCTTTGATAAAACATATCTGTACTTTTTCTGAACAGCTGTGGCAGCATAACAGCCGTCTTTGATCTTGTGTTTCGAAAAAACGAGACCAACTACTTGGATCCGTTGAAGAAAGCGACCGAAAATGGAAAACTTGGAACTTTTACGGTTGACAAGAACTCAATAAAGGATTACGAAGGTCTCTTTAAGTTATCATTTCAGACTTTTTCTAAGCTAGATTGTGGAATTTTTAACATTTTTAATCAAGAAGGTTAAAAGATACATACACTAACTCAGACAATAACATTGTCAGTAATTGAGACAATTAGAATGAGACACTTAAACAGTTTGGCACATTAACACTGACGGTAACATTAGACTATGATACTGAGAGTGAAATTGGGAAGTATAATGCAGTCTAAGATCTAATAATCACTGTGCATTTACAATTCCTAGAATAGTACATTAAACGACTGATAAACTACGAGCCTTAATAAAGCACAATTAACACTGTGTTGCTTTTTCCATAATTAACCAGAGCCGGACGAAGAAGAAGGTTTTATGAAGTTCTGGAACGCGCTGCCTCTCGGTGCCAAAGTTGGACTTGGAATCGGTTTGGGCCTGTTTGTTGTTCTGTTAATCTACCTGATAGTGATGTGTATCGTGAAGTGTCGACAACACCAATCAGGTACTTAAATACTTCTGCTGGTTGTTCTGTTAATCAACCTGATAATGATGTGTATTATAGTCGAAAACTTCAACAGGGTACTTAAATAGTTGTTCTTAATGACCTGCTGGTGGTTCTGATAATCTACCTGATAGTGATATGTGTTATAAAGTTTCGACAACACGAGTCAGGTACCTACATAGTTGGTCTTGACCTTCTGGTGATTCTGGCGATGTGTATTATAATATGTCAAATTTTTAAACGAGGTACTTAAGTAGTTGACCAGTTGGTGGTTCTGTAAAAACAACTGATAGTGATGTGTACCGTAGAGTGTCCATATCAGGTATTTAAATAGTTGATGTTGGCCTGCTGGTGGTTCTGAAAACCCGTCTAATAATGATGTTCATTAAGGTAAATCTACTGGTGCTTCCGAAGTTATTAAACACTAATAGTTGAAAAATTAACACACTAGACGCAGAAAACATCGTACTAATTTAAATGTTCAATTCTTTTTAGGAAATTTGGAAACTGCCATTGGAATGAAGTAAGTTTTAACTCAATGTTACCTTGTCAGTATTAATCATAATAACCCCAAAGTTTACTAGCTAAAGTGCGAGCTCCGCGTCATATATACCATAGAATTTCGAAAGTAACGGGTGCCGTTACCTTCGGACTTTGCCGGCAAAAAAAAGGGGGTTTAAAAGTATGTCAAAACATAACTATGAGCTCCGCGTCATATATACCATAGAATTTCGAAAGTAACGGGGGCCGTTACCTTCGGATTTTGCCGGCAAAAAAAGCGAGATTTAAAAGGATGTCAAAACATAACTGTTACTTTTGGAGGAGGGTTGTTACTTTTGGAATTTTATGGTATTATATTTCCATTTTTATAATCAAAACGCGAAACGCGGGCTCTCAAAGCAAAACCAAGGAAGTGTAAATAGGCTGCTAGTTTAAAGCTGCGTTTATTGTATTGATATGTGGCTCTAGAGAAAAAGCTGGATGTTTCATACCAAACTCAAACTGACTCATCACAGCAACTGAAATTAGTTCACCTTTAGACGAATGACCTCGGTTTGATAGATTGTACTGTCATACACGTACATGGGTTGAAAAACTTTAACGGTAACTGGGCATTTGTGATGATAATTTACTAAAGAAAGATGATCCCTGAACTCTTTGTCCTAATTCTGAAAGTTAGAGTACTTACATTCTATGTAACTGAACATTTCTATGTTATCCTTCGTTTGAACTTGTTGTGTATATGTGTAGTTAAAGTCCCTTTAAAGCTTATTTTTTTGAAAATAAAACCATTTCTCGCGGTTTCTGTTACAATTTTTGGACTTGATGCGTGCAATGTGACGTAGCAGGAGGCGTATGACGTAGCACGAGGCATGAAGCAGAGACAATCCTTTTTATTATAAAATTTTCAATTCTGGCTACAGTAGTCACATTGTTTTAACTTTAACTATTAATCATTCCCTTGAAATTGTTTGAAACAAAAATTTATGACGTTTTTTAACAGAAATGAATTTTTTAAAATAAAAACCACATACCTCACTGCTGCTACGTATCAAGTTACCAGTCTCCGGCCTGCTCGGTCAAAATTTTTATTCCAATCTTTTTTTGATTAAAAACCATACTAAGACGTGGAAATTTTCTTTGGTTATCGAGTTTTTAGTTCACTGATGAAAACAGTTTTAATCCAAAAAGTAAAAAAATTAAGCTTGATAGGGACTTTAAGTTACTTAGTATCACTGGTTCGAGCTACTTTACTCTCTTTCGCTTTAGGAACTACTCTAATAAAGCCTTTGATGCAGATGCCGAAAACGGAATAGTCATCACCAAGGTAATAACAACCAATCCTGGGGTTTGTAGATAGTATAGAATGGTTTATTAAACTTTAAGAGATCCTCCTAGGAAAACAAACAGGCTCTACAAATTGTATGGCAATTATTATTACTAACCAATGTAATAAAATGCTGTTTTGAAATATTAAAGAAATATATTTTTTTTTGCAAAGAAAATAACTTTTATTTAACTAACACAGTCAATTAAAACTTAACTTATAACTTTTATCTTTCATCACAGACGCAAGTTTAGCAATATTTGATCTTGAATTCATTTTGCTCCTCAATACACCACAAAATCTATTGAGGTTGTAAAATTGTTAATAATAATGCAATGTTTTTCGCAGTTAACTGATAAAAGACTTCCTAGAGAGTTTGAATGTACTTTTGTGAATTTCTGTTAAACAGGCGTAAAGTAAACTTTATAATCCATAGGTCTGTGGCTCAGTTGAGCTCATATCAAATATGATTGCTCAACTTTTACTACTTCTTTTCTTGTGCTCTCTCGTAATTGCCAGTTCTCTAAAGTAAAACTCAACAAAATTAACTCATTTCTTTCCCTTTTCTCGAAAAGGCCTCAACACACGTTCTTCATCTATCACGGGCCACTACCTTAGCCTCGTTCCAGGGTCTACAGCCTTCTTCGGATCGTTCTATTTCTACTGTTCAGCACCAGATTGTTCTGAGCAGACCTTCTTTTCGCCTTCAGTCTGCTCTCCACGTAAGCACTATGGCCTAGTTCACCGAACACTGTTTTCTTCTCTTTTTCATCACCGACTCTGCTATCAAGAGCTTGGCCATTACAACACCAGCACCTCTTGTATCTTCAATATTGAAGAGGTCCAAGAAAATAATCTCACGTATCTATGAACACGGGGCTTCCACTTGCTGAACTGATGCTCAGTTTCATCTTTATTATCATTGAGTTGTACTTTACATTGAAATGCTTTTTAACCATCCTAGTCACTTTTGCTCTTCGTATGTCCAAGAAGAAAGAATGTCCTTACTTATGCCTTGGTATCCAAAACATCTTTGTAAATTTCCACATGTAGGAGCCTGGTATGCGGCAGGATTGTGGCTTAAGAATTCTTGAACCTCTCCCTATGAGTAATTGGCTCTTCTCTCGTCTCTCTTGTCTCAATTCGTGTAAAACCGCTGTAAAAAACGTACCAGAAACAGAGTGTTTAGATTTCTCATATTACTGCCTGAAGATAACTTTGTAGTCAGCCTTTTTTAAATTGCCCCAATGACAATTGATAAAAAAGAATAACAGTCTCCTACATTATTACTAATTAACTAAAGTTAAGGTAAAATTCGTCAAACAAACTTTTTAAACTGATTATCTTCCTTTAACAATAAAGTTTTTGGAATGATGTTAAAGCCGCACAATTGACTCGTTTGATACTCCCCTGAGGAATGTGTTTCGGAGTCATAAGATGTCGGAAGGAAGCCAAAAGAGCATTCCGACTTGCCGCAAAAAAGCAAACATTATCGCATGTAAGAACATAGCAACTGATTACTTGTGTTGGAGGGCCATTTAATCATTTTTGATCTATATAAACTGTTTTAGGTTCGCACATAAACTTCCGGTTTTGCCGATGGAGTAAGGAATCTGTAAGTCACGCTTTGTTGCATGGGAGCAGTTGATGACGTTTACATGTATACCTTCACTTGATTCATTGATAAAAACACCTTATAATTTAGAACCAGCAACAAGCAGTAAACGATAAGCATAAACTTGATAACAACATGCGATGTTTAATTTGTTTAACGATTATATCTTAACTAAACGCTCTATAACTAGATTAAAACTGTAACAAAGAAAATAATTTGGTTGCTGCGCGATAGTCGAGCTTGCAGGTAAGTGCTGTAAAGTCTTTGAGCATGCTCTCAACCATTAATGTCTTAGTATTAACCATAACTACAGTATTGAACAACTCCGCTTTCGGGCAATGCCTAAGCTCTGCATAGTAAATGGATAATTGAGGGATAAAGAATAACAAACAGCAGTAATGATGATAACAAATCTGATAACAACCCAGAAAACGCTTTATATATAGCAGTATTGCTCGACTTTACAACAAAATATTTACTATGACATTGAAAGAATTGCTTTTTCAACTATTTCTCTTGAAAGATCGAATTTTGTCTAACATGTTCCTTCCCCTTTGAACTGCGTTTTTCTTCTTGAACTTTTTATATTCAGAGAGGCAATACTCTCGTATTTTAGGACTGCTTCTCCATTTGGAAGTTTTAAATGACCTATGGGCCAGTACTAGAATCTTTAGCCATGAAAAACGTTTTTCATTATATAATGGTAATACTCGATTACTACTTTTAAAACGAGCTGCATTGAAACTTTTCATAAAATAAAGTTCAATATCTACCATGCTAACAAGCAGTGCCGTGCCAATAAACGAAACATAAACAAATTAGACATAAAATAACAGCAAAAAAATCTTACTGCATGCAAATAAGTTATACCCCCCAAACCTGTTTGATATCTTTCAGGAAAAAGAGTTGCATTACGCTGATTTGGCTGACTTTAGAAATATTGCTAAAAAGGACGAGAACCTAGTCAAACCCACACCTTACGAGCCAACCGCTTACGCTGAGATAATGCATTTTCAGAAACCACACAAAGACGAGCGCTCTTTGCAGCAAAATGGACACTCGAAGCAGGACATGCAAACTGGAGAAGAGATCTCTGCGGAGAAGTGTAGTGTTTCGGAACATGATCAAGCTGGTAGCGACCCCGAGAAATCGACTATTGACCTGGCGGCTGTCAGTAATGACACGGACGTGCGTTATATTCCACGCGTGCGCGAATGGCGATCGGATGATTATCTGTATTAGATGTTCTTCTACACAGTTGCTATGGAAACAAATACTACGCATGGCAGATATTAATTTTTTATTCATGAGTATATTCTGTAGAGTCGTACACATATTTCGTTCGTTGGTAGACTATAGGACTGCCACAGACAATTAGGATAGATATTAGTTTTGTAATGCTATTGAATTAGTCAAAATGACTAACTTGAAACATTTGAAAACACGTAATGCCAATTCGTATAAGTTAAAAACAGATATGTCCGTCAAGGATTTGTCTGCTACGTTAAGTGTTAGTGCTTTTGGTTTAGAAAAAACACACAAGAAAATTGAATGTATTTTAGGACACCATACATGTTCTCATGCAGCTATCGTATTTGCAAAGCATACTCGCTTGATTTGACAACAACTCTAGCACCTAAACATAAGACACAATATTCTTTACCGGTTAAGGAGGCGCACTTATTATGTTACAAAATATTGGCTAATTTATCTTAGAAATTCTCATTCTAGTTTGACCCAATGGCAATAATCGTACAGATGCCCAAGTGATCATTATACGAAAAGCTGTCGTGCACGGGATCTGTTGGTTACTGTTTGATTCGTAACAATTTTCCGTTTGAATAGAAAAACTATGAGATGCTGCCGGGAAAGTAAGCGATAGGTTTTGATCTATTTTCTATAAGAAAATTTTTGCAAGAGATGAAGTTTTCAGACTCTAGCTTTAGTCTCACGAAACAAAGATTGTATTTAGAAATTTCGTGTCTCTATACAAACCAACCAGATGTTGACATTCACCGGAATAGGCCTTATGCATGTTGACGACAAACTAGTCAATCAAACCGTGTTCACGTAGGAATTCTTTTCATTTGTGGCGCTTTTGGATTAGATTTATGAAATTTTCACACTTTCGTGATTCGAAAGCGAGGCTTGGTGGTGTTTGACGTAAACATGCATAAGAGTTTCATTCCATTAATCCCCATGAATACGCAAAATGTGAAGACCAGTTCATTTACCCACAATCCGTAGCACAAAAACGTCTTAAATTTTCTTTAAAACACATAATAGTGAGACTCTAAAATAACTCCTAAAATTTGACATACACAGTGTTGTTAGAACAAGGAAGATTTTTACCAACTTTTACCTCCCCCGAGTTTCTTTAGTGATTATATAGGTTCGCATTAATGCGTTGTGTTAAAATGCACAAAGCATTTTGCACAATGCACAATGGTTAATCATTAGGTAGCCAGCCGCGGTGTGAAAATATGGAATGTCGAATCATTACAGTTTTGAACGTAAAAAAACAACCAGTTTCACTCTTTCAGCTGTCTTTTTAAAAAAGCTTTACTGTGTAGTTTCTATAGTCAGTAGTCAGCCTTAACGAGGCGGGGATGAAACGCTTTGGAACTTGGAAGATAATCAGTTCCAGTTGTGCCGTAAGAAAGTTAGTTATGGTAATGGGACAGAAGAGTCTTGTACACTAAAGCAGTCGTTAAAAAAGAAAACCCCAATAAAACACAGACTAAACAGCTATTTTGCTATCAGTTAAAACGTTTAGTAACAATATCAATAGCGCAATGGCCTTGATATCGGATTAGTTATTTAGGGGCCTTCTGGCATCACCGGGCAAACGTCCTTCAAACTACGGTAAATACTAAACCCAGGAGACATTCTACTTTGGTGGGTTCTAAAGTCCTTTCAAGTTTCCCAGCTATCGCCGTCTACGGTGTCATCAGGGAGTTGATTACAAACTGTTTTTTTTTAAAGCTTTTGTTACATCTGCCAGTATGCCGAACTTTGTAGGTCGCACGGCCCATTTTCCTTGAGTAGAAAAAGGATACGACATGGCCACGTGGGGTTACGAATTTTGTTTCTCGTGCTGATAATTTCCCTAACGAGTGAGTGAAGCGATTCGTACCCCCAAGAGGCGGTGTAGTGTTTTGTTTATTTTATAGATACTGATGTAAAACACAACTTTTTAGAAAAACCGGTTGAACCGGCCGCGCGCCTAAGCGGGAAACTCTCTTGTAATTTGTTGATCAGGGGCCGGTTGTTCAAAAGCCGATTAACTTTAACCCAGGATTAACTCTTAACAAAACCTATTGGTTGTCATGGTAGTTAACCCTGGATAAGGATAATCGCCTTTTGAACAACTCAGCCCAGTTTAGTAACAATGGCGACACCAATATCTTAACACGTGAAAGATAAAAATAGTATCTCCACTGCGCGCGATGAAGATACGATTTCTTAGTAAAGGGGAAAATCCTGGTATTTCACAAGTATTCACACAATAAAATCGCTTTTAATATTTGGGCTGCCTTTTGGATTTAAAGTCAAAGAAAGGGTCATGGTTCCGATCGTATATTTTCCAAATTACATTAGCGAGAGAGCTATAAGAAGAACTTCCGGGGCGTTTATAAATTGCAGTACTGAGAGGTTATTCTTCAATATATACAGTTACACCACGCTATCTCCCCTGAGTATACAATACAAGTTGTTATATACCTAGGCTTTCACTCAACAAAATCAGCATTGTGATTGGTTGATTCTTGGTCACGTGATCAAATTCAAATGTATCCCGATCGGGATACAAGTGCGCAGTTGTTGCCCGAACACATCTCCAAAAAAGTCTCAAAATGGGAAAGTCTAAGTATGTAACAAAGCACTTTTATATGTTGACCCTCGGGAAACAAGTTAGTTTGTTTTCCCTCGAGTCCTGTTTCATGGGAACTCTCGGGAAAACGAAACTGTTTCCATGGAGACTATACATTAAGTGTATATTATCCCCTTTTTGTATTTCACTTTTAACAAATTCAGAAAATGCCTTTAAGAATGAGTTTTTCGTTAACGTTTTGTAGTCCAGATAATGAATTTTTTTATATCCCAACAAAGAAAAAGGTACCAGGGTTGAAGCGTGAAAAGCACGAGGGAATCCCTCATTGTCTGTTTTCGAAGCAGTTGTGCTGTGTTGCAACAAAACGACTGCAAAACCAAAAAAAAAAAAAAAAAAAAAACCCAGGAGTTACCTCGCGCAACTACACGATTCTTTTGTGTTTCATCTTTCTGTGGGGACCGTCAAGTAAAGCCACAGGTAGCCCACGCTCCCGTCACGATATTTGAAAGCCAACCGTACTTTTGTAAGCAAATATATGGGAACTTTGAATTTCGTATATTTATGCTCCTAAAATGCAACAGATTCATTTATTCTACATTCTTTTATCTAGTAGTCATAAGTTCTTCATTTTATACAGCTTTTGGGGCGAATTGAAGCGCTTACTGAGGTTCAGCGTGAAAAAGTAAACCTCACTTTTTGCTGCACCTTAAAAACCGCTTCAATTTGCCCCAAAAGCTATACAATGTAAGAAGTTATAACTACTAGATAACAGAATGCAGAATGAATGGTTTTGTTACATTTTAAGAGCACTAATATATAAAATTCAAATACAATTTACTTATAAAAAATTCGGCCGGTTGTCGTGGCGGTAGCGTGGGCTACCTGTGGTAAGACAAGCTAGCCCGAATGTAATAAACCATAGACTAAGGAAACCTTTAGTATACGCACAATGATGACGTTTTCAAATTGTTGTGTATTTTATTCTATAAAAATAAATAGTGACACGTAATGTTACATAATTGTTTCAAATTCAAAATCATTTTGCTGTATATAAATATCTTTTTGTTAATATCTTTCTAATATTCGCAATTTGCCATGGCACTTGAAAAAAACGGAATTAATTGCGTAATGCGGAAGGATTAATGTAACAGCCATAGCCAGTTTTTGCTTTTTGCCTGTCTGTCTCTGAAGTTATGACCGTAATTTGCGAAGTAACTAGTAAAAAACAGGCTCTAGGAGTATGTATTATTAGGAGTGAGCAGTGAATTGTGATAAAAAGACCAAAAATGAGTAACTTGGCATAGTGGCTATGGTAAGCAAATTATACGGTTTTCACACCTTCCAACTAGTTTGAAGTATATACATGCTTTACAAGGTATGAAAGCTCAAAGGAGGGAGGAAGGGAGAAACCCTGAAAAATTCCCAATGCGTTACTCAGCATGTTTTTTTTATGGTTTCCAACTGACACCTTACTATTTTTTACAATTTTCAAACTTTGCTCAATATTTCACAGAATGAAACAGTGCCTTATGAAATAATGTTTAAAAACTTCAATAGTACATCAGCACTGTGTCTCAAAAAATAAATAGGCTTGAACTTTTCTTTTGTTAAAGACTGGCGTATAATTGGCTTCAAGTAATTGGCAGGTATCTCGATCGTACCTTTTGGGGTCACATATAAGTACCTGGTCTGATTTATGCGTACATTTTAAGGTTGATTTCAAAACTTTCCGCCAAGGATCTCTAACTTATTTCTTAAGAAAGTTCCCCCCCGTCCCTTTCGCTACCCGCATCCAACACTACCTCTGCATGGTATGAAAACTAGGAATGAAAAATGGCTAACTACCATTGCATTCTAAGCTTTGAGAGTGTTTTCTAAATGTTCTAGTTCTCTTTGTTTTCCCCTTGCAATTTCTCATAGATCCAGCCAGTTTGTGCTAACCAGCTTCCCATCGTGCAAAGCCTATACAAATTCTTCCTTTGATAATTCAACATAAAAACCCTCTGGTTGAGGTTCTTCAGGTTTCATTTCCGTTGCTTCCTCGATTTCTTCCTCGCTCTCTTGCGAGTTGTTCTTGTTAGGCAAAGTCTGAAAGCATCATACAGAACATACAGTCATTTTTCACTAACATTATGTTTTTATGTTATATATACCACAAAGAATCAGTGTAGTACCACAACTTTACTTTTAACGGGAAGCATTTGAAACAAATCTATAACTCAGTCACTAGTAAATGTTTGTTTTCAATTTTACAAAGCCTGGTCCTTTCAATGTGGTGAGCACAGAAAGCAGAAATGTTATAGTAACAAGTGTTGCTCAATGTTGTTTTTACGAGGCAACCTGTCAAAAACGTACCTCTCTGGTAGCGGAGTCTCCGATAGAACAAGGACCAACTCGTGATTCTAAGTGAGGTTTCCCTTGTTCAGAACACGCATGGGTAGAATCTCTCCTAGAACTAGGGCCAACATGAGCCTCTTGGTGATCCTTTCCTTCTTCAGAACACACGTTGATTGAGTCTCTGCTAGGGCTAGGGCCGAGGTGGTCCTTCTCATCCTCAGAAAATGTTTTCTTTCCCCCTCCAAATGTTTTTAAACTCTGTAACTGATGATCCACATCCTGAGAATTTTTAGGCAAGAGTTAGTAATCTGATCGCTGTATTTTTTGAATATTCATTAAATCTAGGAAAGGTTTTAAGTTAAGTTAACCTTAGGATTGAAAAATTGGAAGTACTACACGAGAATCCGTCAAAATTCGGTCCTAGACAAATATTCGGGATGCATAAATATCAACTGAGAACTGCAAATGAACAAAAACTGCTGCTTGCACATAGTACGAGGAAAGAAGATAAACTGTTGTATCACTTCCTCATCTAGGAAGCCATTCAGAAAACAATATCCTATAAATAATACTTCTCACTCTGTACCGTAAACTAAGGCTTTTTTTAACACAGTGGATAAGTTCAGCTCCAAAACTAACGTTATATTAACTCCGTTCTTTATAACACGAGCTATATATCCGTTGTGGAATTGTTTTCCATTAGGAACTAAGGAGTTTTTTCTAAATCATCTTTCCTCATAGATTAAAACACAGTAGAACGGCCTAGCTCCCCGTTAGTTTCCAGTCTCGCTCAGTCAGGTAGAGCGTCTCACTTGTTTTAGGCAGGGTGCGCATACTTTTAGTCAAAGAAATTTGAAGGTTTTTCAAACCACATTAACAAAAATCTATAACCTTTCAAACTGAGAAAAGCTTTGTCAAACAAAACAAACAAGCAAGACAGATTGCATTTTCTACAATTTATTTGTAGAGAAAACCAACTCTTTTGGCTTAGCTTCCCAAAATGTTTTTTTTGCGGTTAACTGTAAAACATGTGAAATATTACGAGTTACATTATAAAACGCCCAACAAATAACCTGATTTTCCAGGACTTTCAAAGACTAAGAGTGATTTTCCAGGTTTTCCGGGCGTGGATTTTGACTTTTCATTTTTTCAGGACTTTCTAGGTTTTAAAGGACCTAGGTTAAGACAATTCAACAAGTACTTACAAGTGATGTTCTAAGAGTCGCGCAGGGACCAATATAGGACTCTGGATGGTCCGTTGGTGTTGTAATGGCCGTTTCCTTTAGATCAGTTACACTGACGTATGTGGGCTCCTAAACAAGAGAAAAAAGGTTCATAGAGAATGTTGAGAGAGGCAAGGTGAGTTAGAAATAGTTGCAAAGAGTAGCTCATTATTTTTGCAGTTCCACTACACAACACGACAGATGAATAAAACCCAGTTGGATAATTTGGAAGGAGCAGGCTTGGCTCACTATTAATAAACACATTCACGAGATTTGTAAATCTTTTGCAAGTAATATTCATATCTTATATCATAATTACAGTTAACAAAACTACAAATTCCAGGAAAAATATCTTCGTTTATAACTTTTTCGTATTGCACGAAAGGAGTCCGAGAACCATGTGCTTTACGCATCAAATCTGCTCCCATGATACACTTCGACTGATTCGAACCAGTCTCTGCTGTTGGCTCTGTGCCACAGAAATACCAGTTTGTCTCTGATTCGTTCTCTACGACCACTCAATCGCCAGAAATGATATGTTGTAAAAGCCTTACCACTCTTGCCGTTCTTTTCTCAGGAACAGCTCGAAGGCTTGTCATTAGTTCTTGTTTTTCGCCCCTGTACATATCAGGACCGTGTTTCGAGCTAGTGTCATGTTCCGGGTTTAGAGAACTCACTGCCAGGCTTTGTTCGCTGTTGGGTTAACAGATAACGCATCGTTTATTATTTCAAACTCACTTGCAGGCATATGTGGTTTGAGTTCAAAGAAACAACTGAAGGAGAAATGTTGAGATAAACAAATAGAGTAAAAAAGTGTGCTGTAAATAAATGTGTAACGCATGAAGAAAAGAAATCCTCTTGAAATTAACCTAAGTTAACCTGACGTGAGTTGAAACATCCTCGAGACCTTTTAAAACAAAGAAAATGGCTTTCTCTCAAGAAATCAAAAGACAGTTGACTCATTAGTGATAATGACCGAACCCCTCCTGTGCGGAAAGAAGTTTATACAATGTCACATTCAGTCTACAATAAGGCCAAGGCAAGCAATTACACAGTAATAATGAGGGGTGCAGTTTCCAACAACAGATTTCATAAAATAACTCTGTTGAGTTAGTTAAAGGGAACTAGGCGTTTTTAAAATTCGCACTTTCTGCTATTTGTACTTACTTTAGTTTTGGCTGGTAGATACCTGTCAAGAGAGAAATTACAACCAATTAATGTTTTGAAACAGAATGCTCCAGTTTAACTCATAAACTAATACAGTTACTCTACAAACTTTATGTGTATGGATGCAATCGAACCTCTTTAATGGTACACCGAAGGGACAGTGCGAAATGTCCGAATGAGAGAGGTATTACTATGATGACATCACTACGAAGGCCCGACTGAAATGTTAGGGTGTTCCGTAACTTGAATCAAACCCAAAACTCATCTTTATTTTTGTATCTTTTTTTTGAAAAAAATTACTTATGAACAGCACAACCGTAATCACGGACATAAAATGATACATTACGCAAATGATCGACACATGGTCCCAGAGTGTTCGTAATAAATAAATTAAGTTTGTATTAATTTGCTCCCATAAGCCGAGATTCTCAAGTTTTTAGATGAAAATTATAAGTATTTGTTAGTACATAGGACACTGCCCGTACCGAGAGATTCCTTTGTATACTGTAGTTATCTTCCACTTATCTAGAATCGTCTACGTTCAACAAATCCATCGCTCATGAAAAATTATCGTCCTATCAGTTGCATCTGCTTAGTAAAAGGCTACAAGAGTGGCAAGTTTCTCTTACCCTCACTTTTGGCCCCACGACACTTGCAGGCTACGATGGTTAATACAAATATTATCAAGCATCCTCCGCCAATCACTCCAAACGACCAAATCGGAAAATCACTGAAAACACTGCCCTGGGTTTTGGGGATGGCTACTGAAGCTGTAAACAAAAACAAAACAAAGTATCACCTCAATGGAAGCATTTCTTCCATTATCATAAAACTGCTAGTAATTCGATTCGGTAAAATATCCTATGAATTTTATATCAATTAATATTCCCTTGGCTTCTCTTCAAAGCCAAAACTTGCTTTAAAATGCTGATTTAGCCCAAACAATGAGAACTGAATGAGAATTTCAAAGTATCTCGGCAAGAAACAACTTCAAAAAATTGGCAAGCGCTTCTCTCGTTTAAGGCTCGGTTTGTTTCTTTTCTTTTAAATATTCAGTATTGCTTTTGTGGCAAACTTGATTGTTCTTACTTATGATCACTGATATGCTAAACATTTCAAACATGGATTCATCAAAAGCGTTCAATACAAACCTTCAACAGTGATTTCAAGCGTTTTCATTGGTCCTTCCCCTAGCTCATTCACTGGTACACAATTGTATTCTCCCTCATGTGATTCGTCAGCTTCCTTGACGAAAAACTCTCCCTTGCTCGTGTTCTGCACAAGGTCGCCGTTTTTATAAATTTGATAATGAGGGATTGGGTTTGCTCGAGATGAACAGTTGATAAAGAGGCTTTGGCCAAACTTTATCCTTTTCAATCCGGCTGTCAATTGAGTATCTTTTGGTTCGTCTGAAAAGAAGGTTTAAGCAAGAATTTACAGTTAATGCTCGTTTAAGAAATACTGTTCTGGGTTATATTGATTTCCTTCATGTGCGGGAACTTGTACTTTTACGTACAAAGTGCTGTTAGTGGTGAAAAGCTTTATCTTACTTTATAGCACACAAAATTTCAAGCATTTGTAGCATTTTACTTTCTGTAAAACTGTGTACTTACATTGCACGTCCAGTCGCACCTCGCGCGGCGTTGTAGGGAAACTGCTTCGGTATTCACACCTGTAGTTTGTGTCATCCTCCTGTGTAACACCGTAAACTTTCAAAGAGGACTTGGCCGCAAAATGAAAGCGGTCATTCAGGTCAAGATCATGTCTGCCAAGAAACAGTGATGGGGAATCAAGTACAAGAGAAGCCCATTGTCCGCTACCTCGAGGGACTTCTCGGCTCCAGGTTAACATGAAGAACGACGAGGCGCGTAGCTTTTCTGATGGGCTTAAAGTATAGTCACAGGATAGAATTGCGTTGGAGCCCACACGACTTGAGATAATGTTGTTTCTTTTCTGAGGGGCAGACCATGAGAATGCATCTGAAACGCATGAAAAAGTTAAATCGTCATTTTATTGGTAGCTAATTATGGTTAGTTGTGTTTGCTCTTCTGAATAGGTTTGTTGCAGACACACAGTTTATAGTGGAGATTGAAAGTGAAAGATTTGTTATGTCAAGCAAATTCTACTTGTTCTCTTTCATGATCATTTTTACGAAACTGAAGTTGTCGTGGTTGTCATCACTGTCATTTCACTCTTATCACTCGCATCATCTTCAGTGTAAAGACTGCAAATAGCTAACTACGCCATCATTCATCAGTGTTATCAGCTATCTAATATTCTCATCGTTTCATTCTTGTCGTCATCAGTGTTGTATGCTATCTACGCCATTATTCATGAATGTTATCAGCAGTCTACGTCTTTATCATCGTTTTCACTCCCATCATCATCAAGGTTGTTAGCTATTGACTTCATCAATCATCGTTATAACTCAAATCATCATCATTACGATTAGTTAGTTGAGCCCTTAGCTCCAAAGTGGAGCATGGGCCATCGAAAAAGGCTCTCCAATGTCTCCTCTTCTATGCTAGCTATCATTACGACAGTGAACTAAAAAAATTCGAAATGTTACATTTACTCCCCAGCCTATTGCAGTACTATGCATAAACATTTCCATGCATGGTTTGACGCAATAGCATCAGCAACTATGATGACGTCAGTTAGGGTTTACTTCGATGTTGGGGGTAACTTAAAACGGTTCCAAAATTCCCACGAAGATCCTAAACTTAAGTACTATCACGCACGATAAAGTCTCTCAACAATTTCCTCAATTGAATGTATCAAACTGTTAAAAGTAAACTTAGGTAAATTTGCATCTTTGAAAGTTGAGAGTACATCAGCCTCAATGGCATGTCGTTTGTATGAGGCGAAATCGTTTGTGAATCAAAAAATGTCTTCTACGAAAACATACAAGCTGTTGAATGGAGTGCTAGCTGAAATTTTAATCTGTGGGCCACTTTAATTTAAGTGCCAGCAGATAGCGCCACTTAAACCAAATTAGCGGCCTAGCTCACTATTCGGAATGCTGTTCAAATATTGAAATATCTTCCCACGATCCGTCACGCGAATTCATCACTGTCTTAATCATCAAGTATGCAATGGTGTTTTGAAGTATGAAAGCTGTTCAAAAATAAAAAAGACTCCAAAGGTAAAGTATGTGCTAATCCTTCTCATCAGGACTGATGGCAGAAGCTCGAAATCCCGGAGTTTTGTTTGGTGGCTAGATAAATAAATATAGAAAAACGGTATTGTGTAAGCCGGAATATAATCACCATTAACAATTGTACATTATATTGCGGGGTGGACTTTGTCTTAAGACTTTTTTTTAAACAAATTTCCTAAAAAGGTCAAGAACAACGTTATACAAGAAAGGATTGACCTAAAGGAAATCCGAATTACAAATTGTTTCTTAAACTCACGACGCATATATATATACACAAACATAACATTTTTTTCTGAATTACGTCAAGAAATCGCTTAGGACCATTGTTTCGTTAGCCCTCAGCATAAATATTAGACATTATAACTGCTGTAAAGTCAACAAAGCATATATCATTTGGTGTTAAAGCCCTTGGGTAAAGCTTGATCCGCATCGTCCTGGCAAAAACAATTAGATAGTAGATTTATCTCAGTCATTTCGAAAGAGAACGATATCTTACAACTAATGCAGACGGAGAGATTTTATTTTAAGTTTTCTAATGGTATATTTGAATCCTCTGTTTTAAACCGGATTAAACAAAAAAAATCAAGACAAATATTGAAAAACAATCAAGCTGCTTCTATCATAATTTTGCTAGATAGGACAACGAATAAATCATTGTATTCTGGTGTACAAAGTGTCGCAACATTTCCAAAATGCCCGAACTATTATTTAACTCTAGAAGACGGCATAATATTCATAAGATTCTCCGGAAATTCCTAAATAGAGCTTGCCAAACAAAATACTGCGGTGACAACTTACTCGATCAGCACTGCGAAAATGCAACGGCGGTTGTCGGCGGGTCAACAACCACGTCTATGGCAACATGTGAATAACACACTAAAGAAGAAACAAATCTTCCAACAGCGTTCTAAAATTAGCTTTAGAAGTACTCAACTGTGTGAAAAAATGTATTGTAGGTTATTGTACAGGGGAACCCCACAAAGTCAGCAATGAGACTAGATCTAGAAAGAACTTAAAAGCCTGATTTATATGCCGAGCAATTTGTGCTGAACCAAACTGTTAAACTCAAACCCTAATTTTGAAGCCGAATCAATAGTTTAATTTATTAAATACTCGTGCATGAAGGACTTGTAATTCGCGTTCGGTCGATCTTAAACGATATCAAATTTGCTTTCGATTGACGGCACGTCAACCGGACTGTCAAAGTACCATCGATAGTTCGACTATCTCAGTTATTATAGAAGCGACAAAAGTCGTACTCAATGACAGGTTCCATTGATCAAAACAACTAATCTTACAGGTTAAATACCTCAGACAGTAACTTAATAAGTTTGGCACAAGTGAGGTACAACGAAAGTTGAAAGTTAAAACTTGGCCTTTAATCAAAACACTACACTATAATAGCTTTAAACGGGATGTTCGATTCTTAAAACACTAGCAATCCGCTGGATTAAATCTTCGGTTGGACAGCTCAAAACGGTTTAATTTCAAAGTTTAAACGCTCTCCAGTCAAAGACAATTTTACAATTAGACACGTCTGCATTTGGGCACCAGCAAACAAGTTAAAAAACACCGATCTCTCTACAAGACGCAGTCGATACTCAAAACTTGACACGAAATATCTTATACACTCACCTGTTTTTAAGAAGGAGAACACTAGTAAAACGATTTGCAGAATATGATTGTTAAAACGGAGGAAACTCGCCATTTCTAGTTGAATTCAACGAACATTGACTAAGAGACTATACACCAACGTAACGACCGCAGTGACATGTCAGTTGTAAACAGGAGGAGACACGGCTGGCCGTCCAGGTGAAACGTGCGGTCTGGTCACGGCTTGACGCGTTTGTGAGGTGTTGTCGTTCTTTACTGATGACGTAGGGTTAATAATAATATTATTCAATTTGAATAGAGTTTGATTTGTGGTAAACAAACTAAAAACATACAAAAACTTATAAAACCCCAGAGGTTCTGCGGTCAGATTCAAGACGCTATAGATTATTGATGGGGCGGTTCTGCTTTTGAAACCCGTTGCCGCATCGCGAGGCGGAAATAAACGGTTGACTAAATGTTTTTGGATTCCATAAATCGTTGCGTATTCAAGAGACTTCTTGTTTCCTTACTTGCTAAGGTTATTTGGAAGTCAAAATGTGAAAGTTTATTTCGCTATTTTAGAACTAGATATTCCTGACGTCATGTCGAGCCGGCTATAAATATGGTAGCATTCCTTTGCAATTGCGTCAATCTTTAATATATTAAAAAAGATTTAATTTATCGTTGAAAGGGATTTAAAACCTAGAAAGCTCTTGATTTTGCTTTTAGTTGACAGCCCCGTAAATAATCACATGACTTTATTGAATTTCTAGTGTTTTGTTAACTCTTAACAAACTGACTCCGGTCCACGATGCCGAATTCTCATAATTCAACACTACTCCGTACAGGAAGCTAATTGTTAACGAAACTCACTGGCCCATGATAACAAAGAAACATTCAATATATTCAGAAGTACTTGGCGAGAATTGGGGAAGAAGCATCGAAGTTTCGACAATAGAGGCTGGGATGCTAGAAGTAAGAAATGTTCAGAGCAAATGCAGTCAGATGGCTGGTTATTCTCATATTAACTGTAGACTACTCAGGTAAGGATCGTTTAATCTAGAGCTGCTCCTCTAATAGGCATCAAATGTATTTGTAAACCGCAGTCACAAAGTTAACCGCTATTAGCAATTTTAAAAACCTGCAAAGTTAAAATGATAGACTTCTGATTTACTTATTAAAAACATATTTTAGTGCCATTTGCGTGAATTTCAGCTCTATCTAGATCTATATACAAGATCGCCGGTAGAGAAAGCGCGCCGCGTATGAAGATCGTATTTTAATGGCGCACTTATTGCATTTTGCATTCAATTCAACACACAGAGTTTGTAGTGACAGTCTTGGCAGTTTAATATCCACATTAGAGCTTCAGTACCTTCGATCCATAGTGACGACCCAAGATGTGTTAGAAAACTGTGTTAAAGAGCTCTATGTGTGATTGTTACAAAACTTTGACAAGCAGTAAAGCCACATAATTGACGGACTTGCTTTACTGTATTTGTAAACAAGGATAAACATGAGGTTGTATTCGTTATCAGGGCTCGGGTTTTCCCAGTGTTTCTTTGCCTGTTTCCGAACACAAAATATATCTTAGCTCATCGTAGAGTAGAAACTGTCGTACGTGTTTTAGTAATGTGTGTTTATGTTCAGAGCCAGTCAAGCACTTGACCCAAATCATCGATCATGTCTGACACATGACATCTGAAATGAAATCTTTTTAAATAACAATATGTATCTTTAATTCATGTTCTTGAATTCTTTGGCAATTATAAGTAGTGATAGTTTAGGCTGAAACTAACGAATTAGCAGGATGTTATTACCAGCGATCCATCGAGGTCACTTCCCTTGCCGGATACTCGCATATTACTTCTGTGGTTTGTAACTTAAGAATGATTCAGGTTTCCAGTGGACTTTGAACCAAAATTTAAAGCTGCAAAAAACTAAGAAGTGTCGTTAAAAGAGTTGTCTTTTTGCACAGTTCAACTAATAGCATCCTTTTGTGAATTTGACTATTATCTTAAATTTATCTTTAAGCTTCCGCATGATTTGTTTAAATCTCGCATTAAGTTATGATATGTTGTTGAGCCGAAAAAGCTTTTACAGAAAAACAATATTTGTCACAATGACAATGTCAAAAACATCTTTCTGAACTGGACAATAACAATATTGTTACTTCAACAAGAAGGCAACTGCTAGCTACCACAAAATACACTGTCTCGTTGTCTACTACTACTACTTACTCTACTTTACCAGAATACTGAAAAAAAGACACGAAAGAGAATCATTTCTAAATACAGTAAAAAACTTTGACGTGAAAAGAACTTGTTATAAATTTAGAACAAGTAATCATTCCTTATCCATTGAAACAGGTCGATATCGTACTCCAGTAATACCACGAGAAAGACGCTTATGCAAATTTGCACCCCTAATAAAACAATTTTTGTATTGACCTTCGTCAAATATTTTTCAAAAAGCTTAAAGAAGTAACAGGCGTTGATTCAACACACCATTTGAATACAATATTTGCTTTATTTACATCAGTTGAGCCAACTTTAACAACCACCTTGCAAATTACATTCACAAATGCTTTTCAAAACAAAAACAATTTCAAATGGAAATGCCTTCATTTTCACTATTACGCCAATAACTATTAGAAGTCATAAGTAAAGAAAAACGTTATTCACTTATTAAAATTGTTACTGTTGCTGTTGGTTCTGTTAGTGTTTCTGAACATACATGAAATGTACAAATAGATTTTGTTACAATAATGATGTGTTATGTGAAATAATGCTTTGGAAATATGTAAGAGTTTTTATACCATACCAATAAAGCCACTACTACTACTACTACTACTACTACTACTAGAATACGAATTCATATGGCTACTTATTGCTCGAACTCCAGAAGATATATCGCCCTCAGCAAGTTAGTAACCATAAA
>JAOBAT010068571.1:6851-22558 GCA_026413305.1 Hydrozoanthus tunicans | reverse complement strand
CTAATTTCACGCTACATTTCTATGCTGGTTTGATTTTTTTTGTTTCACTGACCACACACATTGTAGGATAGCACTTCGCTGAACTAAGTTCAAATAATATAGACTAGAGAGTCTGAATTGAGCAAAAACAAAATGCTCACAGGAAACGCCGTTAGCCAAGTCTTTGTTACAGAAAAAACCTCAAATTTTTGGCTTTTGCGCAGGCCCGTATTATCAGTGCTGTTTTGGGTTTATTTTTGGTTTTTATCCTTTATTTTTAAAGCTTATCTCGTCCTAAGTATTGCTTAATTCCTAAATCACCCTTTAAATGATCTAACCCATTGATAGATGTTAACATTTCTAGCATTCAACACATAATAGATACCTAGGTACGGCAATGTTTCTGGGAAAACTGGTAAGCATCATTGCTATAATCGCCATTGCTATCATTTGCTTACGTACATGTTTTGTTTCTCTCTCTCTCCATTTCGTCAGTTCTTGAGACGCTAGCTGTTCAGGTGTCATGCGAACCAGGCGGTCAGCGGTTGCCTCCCCAGACAGAACATGGAGAGCTAAAACCTAAAGTTCAAAGAAAAGGCAGCGAAAAGGTCAGATCAAAAGAATTTTATAAAAATTACGGCTTTATTTTTGAATCAGCAGTTGAGAACAAGCTAGTTTTATAACGAAAACTGAAGGAATAATTTGCTACATATAACTAATCAGTGAAAGAAGCAGATTCCAAAACTATTAGGGAAAAAGTCAAAACAATGGTATTTTTAAGAAACCCAATTTTGTCGGGGGAGGTGGTGGGTGACGGCACATACCCCCTACCCTACCACTTTCCACTTTTTCAGAGCTCAATTTCTCAAAACATGATTTAGGGGTATACTCTCTCCACCTCCACAAAGAAGGCGTTGATGCAAGCACTTTATCAATATCTATTTTATTGAACATGATAAATTATTTACCCCTGAAATTCAGCATTTTTGAAAAAGGTGGTGGGTGGCGGCACATAATACCCCACCCCCTAAATTGGGTTCCTAGGAAGTACCATTGTTTTGACCTTTTCCCATACATCAACAAAATAGGGCAAGAATTTTATGTATTCTAGACCAGGTTATTGTATCGCCTATATTTCTATTATGCCCTTATCCCTCACTATTTTTTTTACTTTCAATTCTGGGGGGCTGAGCTCTATCGTCCTTTCATGGAGTGCCTATGGATCACACCAAGGAGCGAGATAGAAAGAAATAAAGCGGCCTGGATTGGACTAACTGCCATTAATAGTTCTAACCAGTTTTGGACAATCGAAGTTAACTATGTACCTTGTTTCTGGTATCCTTCAGGTTAAAAATCAAGCTTCTGTACTTGTTCTTGTACCGATGGCCAGTATCTCCAAAATACTTGAACAGCTCTTCCTCAATGCTATTTGCGTATTTGGAAATCTCTTCAGAAGAAACATCAACATCCTCGATTTCTTTTGATCTTGAAATCCAATAAAACCCATGTAAATAATCCAACCACCCAAAGTACAAAACTAATAGATAAAACGTTACTATCGAACCAGCCCTGATTTCTAGCAAACTACTCACTCACCGCTTTCTTATTCACCCTTAGAAATTAAATTGAGTTTGAATCAAATTAAGTTTTAACCAAATTTATCGATTTACAAAGACGTGCAAGTAAATTCATACTGAAAACTTATTTATGTTATCCTGAAAGACTTGTCAAACTAAAACTCCAACCTTTATAAGATAGAAGAGAAATGTTGGATCTTTGATTTTTTTTTTCAAATGCCTGAGAGGTTATACAGATTTTGATATTTCTTCATACATCAATTTTAAGAAACCAAAGTATAACATCAGACATAGTGAAGCTACGTTGGTGAAAGGTCTCTTTAAAACTAATGTTTTCAAGTTTTCGTTTTTTTAATCGTATTGTAGATTTGTGAAATTGCCTACCACTTGACATCCGAACAACTGAACATTTTGCAACATTTAAGAGTAATATTTACAATTTTTACTTTAATAAATTTAATGTTAATAAGCATAGTTTTTATAATTAGTTAACAAGTTGTTGCTAAGACAGTTATGCTACAACGAGGCAGTTTATTTTTATAAGGAATCATTGTATTCTGTATAAACTGACCTAATTATTCAGATCTTAAGGTTTATTTTATTAGTCTTAGTTAGTTAGTTAGTTATGTATTAAGTTTCTTAGTTAGTTTTATTTCTTTTTATAAAGATCCGTATAATTAAAGTTGAGTAAATAAGTAAATTTAAAATTTTCAACCACAAGTAAGAAAAGCCTGCGCACACTTTAATCGTTGTACTTTTTCTTGAAAGTTCAGGGTAAAACAACTTTCATCCTAATTGTGAATACACACATTCCAAATTAAGTGGCATTTTTTGTGTTTAAAGGGAATGGCTGAATCGTTTATTTTGTGAGTTTCCCCTTCCGAGATTGTCGCTAAACGAGTTGCCATTTTGATAGCTTTCTCAAAACAGTAAACATCCTTGGACATTTACTGTTTTGGGGACCAATCATAGTGCACGAAAAAAGATACAGTAAATCCCCCCGAGTAAGAACCTAAATTTTAAGAACCTGTTAGGCTAAAATCTACCAGCTATGCCCCCTCTAAGTAAGAACCTATTTAGCCTAAAATTTGGATTCAGGTTCTTAAATTCTAAAAATAACTCTTTTATGGAAATCATTGAGGGGCATGGAGAAACCTGGCTATTTAACAATTATCCCTTGAGCCCGAATGGGATAGAAGCCAATAGCCCATGAGGCCGAATGCTGATAGTAGCAATTCAAGGGGGGGTTGGGCAGGGGGTCAAAAGCTATATCAGCAGAATTGTAGAGCTTCCTAGTAATAAGAACCTATTAAGAACCTAATGACCCTAGAATTTTGTTATACACCTTTTATGTAAGAACCTGCTTAGCCTAACTGGAAAAAACACAGGTTCTTACTCGCGGGGATTTACTGTATTCACTGATTTGGTATGTACTAAGACTGATCTGCTGCCAACCTAGTATTGTAAGTGTACATGCATGCTTTTGACTGGAGAGAAAAGGTGATCACTGAAACCAGAATTGACCTAAAACTTTTCACCTGTAAGCTCAAAACACATAATTACTAGCAGGCAATTTGAAAGCTTTGAAGCATTCCCCTTCTCAAAAACCTTATTTAGATCAACACTGTTTCTTCACTCCAAAAGAAAGGAAAAATTCTCTGAATCTATCAGAATGCAGGACGTTCTAACCTTGAACTGAGAATTTCCTTTAGTACTCTTTTAACATTCTCACGAACGCTATGCTCCTCTTCCTTTTTGTCTGGTTTCTTCTCCAGCTTCTTTTCTTCTTTGACAACTGCAGAACGAATTTAAATAAGTTTCAATTAACAAAACACCCAGCAGTTACTAAAGATTGTCATCTATATAGTCCACTTTTTATGATAGCACTCAGAAACGCAAGTGAGGGAGGGAGCGGGGGATGGGAGGGGATGAGGAAAGCAAGAGATGGGAAGATATGGGGAAGTTGAGGGGGCAAGAGAAGAGGATGGGGAAGAAATTCAACTCTTTTAAACTCTACATACAATCATAATTTTACATTTGTGTGACTACAGTTTCTCTTAAAAACAAAGACCTTGTCGGTGACTTCATAGTGTACCCTTAAGGCTTAACTCTGGTATCTTAAGCCAGAGTTTTCTCAAAAAGAATTTAAAAAAAAAAAATTTTAAAATTGATAACAAAGTAATGTATTTTTTGGAACACAGAGAGTATTGTGGCATTGGAAAACAGGTACCAAGGTCTTCAAACTTATTATTTATGTGTGCTCTTTAGCTGTGCCATTTCCCCCTAGGGACCTTGGCCTTTGTTCGAAAAGGTTAACTCTTAACAATACATATTGGTTGCCACGGTTATTAACACTGAATTGGGGCTTAATCGTCTTTTCAGCAACTCAGCCCTGGTGGTTTTAATAACATGATTAAAATGTAAGAACCTGTGGGTACAAGCACTTCAAATGTTGGGTGTCGCTGTAACCACGGTACCAAATCAGCCTCTATTGGGGCTGCCATGCCGGCGATAACTCTTCCCGAGGTCTTCTCAACAACAGCAATCCTTTCCCTGTGATCGATGGACTTTTGCGAAGATTGGGGAGAAGTTTCCCATGGAGATAAAATGCTTGACTGATAAAACAAAAAAAAATTATACTGAAAGTTTTTAAATAAACATTGTCTATGTAAACATATCAAGTTGCCAAAAAAGAGTTAAAACGTCAAAAAAGGTACACCTATGTATATCTTAACCACCGCCAGGTCAGCCCAGTTGGTAACTAAAGACATTAGAATGTCATGCGAGAGGCTTGGATTTAAACTACCAGTGCTGGACCTTCATTCACAGGGGTGTAGCCAAGATTTCTAGAAAAGGGAGGAGGGGGGAGGGTTCCAAAGTGGTTCCAGTGAAAATGGTTGGTCTAAAATCCTCAAATTATGTAATAAGGGAATAAAACAGCATTGCTTGTGTTTCTAGACAATTTTAGAAAATGGTTATGACGTAAGAGGGCGAGAGAGAGCTGCTTTTCGAGTGCCCTCTTACATCATAACCATTTTCTAAAATTATCTAGAAACACAAGCAATGCTGTTTTATCCCTTTTAGAAAATAACTATAGAGAAAAAAAAGATCTTGAGCTGTGAGACGTCAAATCCATTTTCTATTCTCTCACAGAAAATATATTTGTAACCAATCAGAGCGTGTGTTACATCAGGATTAATTTCTAAACGCAACTAGATACCACCGTGACATTCACTGTGCTAATTGTAAGCATAGAACAAAAAGAAGAATTTCAGGAATCGAGAGTCCATTACACTCTTGCTGGGATAAAATCACTGTTAAGGGGTAGAGTAGGGTAGTAGGTAGAGGGGGGTTCTGGAACCCCAGGAACCCTCCCCTGACTACGCCCCTGACTCAGGGTCTGAGGGGAAGGGGCTGCCTTTGATATAATGTCTGCAAATGGTTAAAGGGGAACAGAACTCTAAAATCAACTTTTGTCAAACAAAATCTTTGAGTGTGAAAACGATTTTAGAGAAATTTGATTTAAAAACACGTTGCTTGCTGCATTGTACCGGCGGCTCAGAAATAGGGATTAAGTGGAGAGATAGTGAGGCTATGACGTCAGATATGGGTAAGAATTGGCTAAGACTGAAAAAATTCATCATTGGAGTGAGATATCGCATACAACATAAGATGTAACTTTCACTCTTGACAGTGTGGGCAAGCTTATGACAGCAAAAACAGTTCAAGCAGCCAGCACAACACAAGAAAAAAAACTTTTAGATATGTTCTCCACACCTTAAAGGGTTTCGTTTAAAAAATGTTGAATTTAGAGTTCAGTTCCCCTTTAAAGACCTTTGCATCTTCTTGAACAATAACGTTAAACCAATGGCATTTGAAGTTCTGTAACTCAGAACTTTGTAAAACCTTTGGCCATGTAAGCCAAGTTATAACTGGTAAACTGTTTATACTGCTTACCGTAGGTGATGTAGGAAGTTTATGCTGCTGCGGCTTGAAACCACTTTGCTTCTTTCTATGCTCTGCTAGCAGTTTCAAGGAGTGCTCAACATGCCTTTCATAAACAAAAAATTCAGGTGTTAATTGAAGGGTCCAGCGCAAAAATGACCCAAATAACTTTCGACAGAACTGTCATTTCTCATTACATTATACCTCTCATCTCTTAATAACCATAGGGAGAATTTACCATTTCAAACAAAGTCACTTTCGTTTTTGCATTAGACCCTTCCATTCATGAAATATCTTTTAAAACTGTATGACTTTCCAGGATTTTTTCCCAACAGTGCCAAAGGCTTTTTTGAAAGTACAATAGTTTCTTTCCAAAACAGTTGAAAACAAGATTTCTGATTTCTTTTTAGAGCATCAGAATTTTCAAGGAAGTGAAGTAAAACCATTTCATATTGTTTAGTTCATTCCTTTACCATTCTAGTATACTGTAAGTAAAATCAGAACTTTTAATAAATAAAATGTGTACAGCATGCTTATGAGCTTATTCACTGGGAACTACATAATGCTAAAATACAAATTAATTGGTGTTTCTTTATAAATTTTTGCTTGGCAGGAAATGGTGGTACACAAAATGAGCTTTTATATTTTCTTAGTGCCTGAAAGATCAAATGTGGATGATAAACAACAGAACAGTGGGCCAAAACATAGGAAAACTAGGTATAACTACATGCTATCTGCTATCACCCAAGAAAAATCAACCTGATTAGTACTAAGAAATAAATCCCTATATAAACAAAAAAATCATTCAATAAATCTTTATGGTAATGAACCTACTTAGTAATACAATCATCACAGCAAAACACAGATCCTTTCTCTGCACTTCTTCTACACCCAATGCGAATACAAACTCGCTGCATACTTGTTAAATACCCAGCTGGAGTTGGAGTTGTGCGAACCTGGGAAGGCAAAACAAACAAGAAAACAAACTACATTAACTAAATTCCTAAAGACAATAATGAATCTAATGTCGGATGATATATTATATGTTTATTCAAGATTGCAAAATATAAAAATACACAATATCGAATCTTAAAAGAAGAAGATGCGGTTTGAAAGTAAGTTGAGAGGTTCTCCCCATCGAATAACTCCCTAAAGAAAAATCAAGTACGCATAGGTTCACATCTATATCTAGGATAGGAATGTTAAAACTATAAAAAATACATTTTTAAGAACTTCTTTAACTTTTTTTAAAAACTATTCAAGGTAGTTGATTTATCAATTTCAGCAGATTGTTCCAATGCTGTACAATTCTAATTGAAAATTAAAAGTGTTTGAAGCCATTATTCTCACAGGTTTGTGAAAAGTTCATGTTTTTGTCTTGTTGATTCATGACAGCTTTGTTTTCTCAAAAGGGCCGTCTGTACTAATACTTCTTGAAAAACCACTCACAATTTTGTCACTCTATCAAATTCAGATAATTCCAACCCATTGAAAACTTTGGCAGGCCAAGCACTTTGGATCATTCTCCATACACCATTAAATTTTTCATCTTGGACCTGGTCCAGGGCAAAATTCTAGAAGCTCTTCTTTGCACTTTATTTCTATTAAGGGAATAAAACAGCGTTGTTCATGTTTCTAGACAATTTTAGAAAATGGTTATGATGAAGAGGACACGAGGAAAGTGTTAAGAGAAAACGTGGCAATGCAGAGTTTTCTCTCTGCTTTTTGAGTGCCCTCTTACATCATAACCATTTTCTAAAATTGTCTAGAAACACAAGCGATGCTGTTTTATCCCTTTGAGAAAATAACTATAGAGATCTTGAGCTGTGTGACATCAAATCCATTTTCTATTCTCTCATAGAAAATTGATTTGTAACCAATCAGAGCGGGCGTTACATCAGGATTATTTTCTATAGCGTTATCAAATACTAATAGTGAGAGAAGCAATCCATACCAGAAACCAAATTTGAATAGCTAAAAATAATTCATAATCAACATATATCTTTGTATAGGAAGTTTTTTAAGGTGCTGGGGTTTCAGACATTACTCTGGAGTTCTGAGTAATAGTTCAGGGTGGAGAAATCTTCCTAATCTAACAAAAATACAGGACAAAATAATAGTAAACAATATCAAGGAAAACTTTAAAAATTTAGTTGTTTACTTGTAGTTATAAAATGTATATATCAATATCAGTGTAAATGGTACAGGCTAGTATTCAAAAAGGCATCTCTTCCATACCCACACAGATAAGATTCTGTCAACAGTTGAAAAATAAATTCATTTAGTTTGTAAGAAAATGTACTAAGCAAAACTCTGCCTATCAAAGACATTTTTTGTCTGAGGTCAGGCAAGCAGAATACAGTTTCAGGAGTTGAATGCTTCCAAAGACAAAGACTTGTGTGCTAAGTCAATTTGATCCATAGACTGTTAGTTAATATCTGTGAAAAGTGGTGGTTATATACAAGATGTGAAGTGTCAAGTATAGGTGGAACATTAATTTTTTAAATATATGCATGTTTTGTAATTACTTATTTCATATTTGATAAATCGAATTTATCAAATTCAAAAAACAAAGTAGCTCAAACCTTCTTTGGAATCTTAAAGCTTGGTGCCTCAGTCGTTAAGGAAAAAGAAAGCCGCCGTTTTCGTTCTACTTGTTCCTCTGGTTTGGCTGTTAGTCCCTCCTGGATCAACTTATCCGACTCTTGTCTTGCCTTCCAAGAAAGTTCTCTACCCTTCTTCTCAACCTTTGAGCTAGACACTCTCTCTTTAACCTTGAAAAGCATTAATTCAAAGTTAATATGCATTCAGCTTTAATCCTAATAAGTTTACACAATTTCAACATTTCTTCCTTCATAGCTTATGACATTGACAAAGAGCATATAAATCCATAGACCCTTTTCATACAACCAGTACCAGTGACCAGTACCAAATTCAGCACATCTGTACTAACAAAACTGCAAAATTTCATAAACACTTGCCAAAAACCAAGGCAGATATGAAGTTTTGAAATTTGATCTTCTGCTCTTATTACAGAGAAATTATTGGGGAAAACATGGAAATGAGGTTGGATGGACATTGATGCCCATTTTACAAGTATGTAAAATTATTGCTATAATGACCAAGAGGAGTTAGTACAGATGTTTGGTTATTAGGAATTGTATCAGATTTCTCAAAACTGGCTGGCTGGCGGCTCAATGACCCGCCTCTTTCAGTCATTTAGAGACCTCTAAAAGTTGCAAAACCTCTTCCAACTAGCACAGAAGAAAACTAATCTTTACCCAAGAGTCTTAGCTTCCATATGTGCAACAAGAAATGATTCTGTTGAAGAAGTCAGTTTTAGTTTTTGAAATCGAACACAAATTATAATTTACTGTTTGTTGTATTTGGTGACTTTGGGGGCAATGCAATCTAAGGTTTATAAGGCGCTGCCTGCCACTGGAATCCTAACTAGTATAACAGGGTTACAGTTAGTCTGGCTCATTTGGAATCCAGTCACTAAAATTGAAGCTTTGACCTCCTCCAGGTCATTTTGAGAACCCTGTTATACTGAAGACTTCTAATTCCAATAGCTGTACCTTCATCAACTAGGCTTGGTTCCTCAAAACCTGATTAGTGCTAACCCAGAGTTAATTTTTTAATCCATACTCCTGATTACAAGCTACTGGAGCTTGGTTTGGACTGGAATTTTGGGGTTGACCTGTTCGTTTTATTAGTAAATCTGATCAGTATTCTGTAAGCATAATAAACCTTTAGTTATGAAGAAACTATTGTTTTTGAATTTTGTCTTAACCCAGGGCTACAAGTTGATTGGGGTTTTGAGGATCCTGGCCCTGAATTACAACCCATAAACATGAAACAGATTAAGTAGAGTTTATTTCCATGCATTCTTAGCAGTATCAAATTCTAAGTAGTTTTTGAGCCCTAAAGGCTGCACATTCCCCCCAGATCCTTATGGAGGGTATTTGCTCCTTATATGGTTACAAAAGAACAACAAGCGAGCAAACCTTTACCTGCTGCTTCTTCTTCAAATGTTTAGCCTGTTTCCTCAAGTGTTCTTCAGGTGATACTGGAATCTTAAGCTTTCTCTTCCTTGGTGTGGCTTCTTTAGGTTCTTTCTGTTTTTCCTTTTGCTGTTGAAGATTTGTTTCTTGTTTTTCTGTAAAGTACATTTCTATCAACGAACAATTTAATAGATCCACTTGTTAAGTCTTTGGTCTATACAGACCTTAATATTTTTATTACAAGTAGTGCTACATTCAAATTTTAATGTGCTGCTGAAGCCATTTTGTCTTTGTTTTCTTATAGCTTTAAGAGCTTTTCCAACACTTTAACTCAACTTTAAATGGATGAAACTAAAACAAGTAATTTATTAATAAGCAACCAAGCGACTGCTGAAATGATGTTAAAAGTGAATTCATGTATTACAAACTTTGTAATCAGCATCAAGCTGACAAATGAGTGTCAATTAAATTTGCTAAATACATAGCAAAAACAATTCCGCTTAAAACAATTGGGATACTTTGCTTATAAATTTAGAATTGATAAACATGATTACAAATCATTAAAAGAGCACTTCACATCTTACGTTTGCATTTGGGGCAGACATATTCGTTTCCTTCCTTCTCCATTTGCCGACCTTGAACCATTGTGATGCCAACACAGTCTCCATGAAACCACTCTTCACAATTATCACAGCAGATCATAAATCTAGAAGTCCAATACAAGATATAATCATTTTAACCACAGACTTCAGTTCTAAAAGTACCATGGAAGTATAATAAAAAAAAATAATAACAACAATAAAAATAATATAAACAATGTTAACAAATATGATAGCAACAACAATGAAGTTAATGATGATGACAATGAAGGTGGTAATGATAACACGATGATGACAGTAAAGATGATGACAACCAAGATGATGATGACAGTAAAGACAATGACAGTAAAGATGATGACAAAGAAGATGATGATGACAATAAAAATGACAACAGTATAGGCGATGACCTTAAAAATGATGATTACAATAAAGACGATGATGACAATGATGCTGCCAGCTACAGTGATGATGATGACAATAAGATGATGATGAAAATAAGATGGTGACAATAAAGATGATGATGACAATAAGATGATGACAATATGAAGGATGATGACAATAAGATGGTGACAATAAAGATGATGATGACATTCAAGATGATGACAGTAAAGATGATAACAATAAAGACAATGATGACAATGATGCTGACAGCTAAGGTAACGATGAAAACAATCAAGATGATGACGATAAAGATCACGACAATGATAACCTACTGAGAACTACAAAGCACAAATAAATAATATTTCTAAAAAAAAGAAAAAAAAATGCTGTACCTGTTTCCATGAGGCTTACGGCAAATGCACCAAATCCTATCAGGGTCATTTTCTGGATCATAATCAGAATCACCCATTTCTTCATCATCATCGTCACCATCTCTTGAATCACTCTCTTCATCACTCAGCTCACTGCTGGCCAGCTCCTTTACAATGCTCTGCACTCGTGTTGCACTTTGTCTCCTTGGCTTCTCTTGGATCACTTTTTCTGATTTTGTTTCAGCCTTCTCGATACATACTTCTTTCTCTTTTGACGGTTTGACATGTTTAACAGTTTTCACCTCACCTTTTTTTCCACCAACCTCAACTTCTTTCATATTTCTTACTTCTTCCACCTTATGTGCTAAATCTTTGGTTTCTTTTCTTTTTTCCTTTTCACCTTTTTTTGTTTCAATATCTCGCTTTTTTGCTTCGCAATTTTCTCTCTTATCCTTCTTCTGTTCCTTTATCTGGCTCTCAGGCTTCTTTTTAAGTTTGTGTTTATTTGATTGGTTTGGCTCAATATTTTTTAAACTTTGTTCATCTTTCATTTGCTTTACTTCTTTCTTATGCAGAGAAGTGGGTTTTTTATGATCCTTGTTATGTTCTTTTAATTTCTCTTTTTTATTCTTGTCTTCACTTGATGGGGTTTTTGACATCACAGTTTTCTCTTCCGACTGTTTTCTTTTTATTTCCGTTTCTTTTTTCTTGTCACTGTTTGCTTCAACTGACTCTGTAGGTTTGCCCTCACCTTTAGCATTATGCAAGACTTTAGGTTCTTTCTTCTCCTCACTGCTAGACTGAACCTCTTCGTCCTTCTTCTCCTCCTCTAATCTGTGTCTCTCTTCAACTGCATGAGCAATTCTTGAGCTCCGCCTTGCCTTTGTTGGCTGCGGATGAGTTTTACCACTTTTTGAGGTGCTTTTCTGTTGTTCCTTTACAGCTGCAGTTCCCTTTTTCTTGTTTTCCTCTTCTGAACTACTGACTTTGCTGTTTTCCTTACTTTCACTTTCTTCAAAACCTTTTGTTTCTACATCAGCTTTTAGATCTGCATCTTTCTTTTTCTCAGCATTTAAATCTCTTTCTTGATCGTTTTTCTTATTTTCATTTTTAGTATCTATAGTTTCTTTGTTTTCTGCATTTTCTTCACCCAGACCCTTCCTTCTTCTTCCAGGTTTCTTCTTTTCTGTTGGCTTTGATTTTATTTCTACTGGTTTGTGCTGGATTCTTGGTGATCTGAAAGCAAAAAAAAATGTGTGCTTTTAAAAAAATTACAGCAGACAAAACCAACAACAGTTGTATTGTTTGGGTCTGCTAGGGCCAACCCATTTGTTTCAACCACTTCTACAGCCCAAATATAGAAAACACAATTAAATAATTATCTGATAACTTTTAGCAGTTAGTTTAACCTCCCTGTTGATATGACCACTGTGGCTTCGCTATGGTTAAATATTAGAAGGTTCTATAGAAATAAATAAATCCAGCAATCTGATGGGTCCTAAACTAACTGAAAAAGGCCCAACAATAAATATATTCAACAATAAGCATAAATTGCTTAAATAGTTAAAATTCATCCTGTATCATAGTGAAAATTTAAAAACATTGGATATAATTACTCTAGATAAAAAAGTTAATACAAAAATCTGAAATCTCAACTATTTGGCTGAACTGGACAGCCTATTATCTGGGGAAAGTGACAAGTTTATGAAAAAGAGTAAGAATTTACAGTTTCAAATTCAAACTCTTAAATTGTCAGTCAAAGATAAGAGCAAGTACTCCTTTTGGAGTTTAAGTCCAACATCACATTTTAAAGGATTTATTGAAGTGTTTACCTTCCAGGCTTCTAAAATACGTCTTTCATGCCAATTATCAACCAACTAACCATTATTTGCTCCTTTATTTTACATTACATTTTGTAATTTTTTTTCTTATTTAACAAACCTTAAATACTTACACATTCATTAATTATTCTCATATCCAACAACTTTCCCAAGCCTACTGTATGGATTCTTAAAAACGACACTTAAAGTGTGATGTTTATTCCAATATTAAGAAATGAAAATAGTTACAGTGCAATACAATAATAACTCAAATATTCAATTTATGACACCCACTTTGTACAAGCGAAAAGCTGAGTTAATTTAAATTATAAGTCTAAAGTATGAAGGGCACAGGCAAAAGTTTGCAACATCCATTTTACCTAATTTTGTATGTGTTTACAAGTGCAACAAGCTGTTGTTTTAAACCTACAAAGCTTGATCGATACAGCCAGTCAAAGAAATGTCTCTTCTTTTCTATTTTTTAAAGTAAAGTTACAGTTGTCGTTTAAAGAATTAAAAAGAATTTAAATAAAAAAATGACACCCTAGAATAAACACTGCCCCCGAATATTCACAGTGGCTTTTATTTGAGGAGATATACTGTAGTAATGATTTTTGTTTTCGACAAGATAAAACTACATTCATTACTCAATAATATGTATCAAAAGTTGACAAACCTTCGCACAGTTTTGGAATCCTCATTCTCAACAACTTTCTGCTTAGATAATATACTAGCTCCTTGCTCTGCTTCCACAGCATCTGTCTTTCCTTGTTTCCCAAACTGTAAAGCCTTTCTTCCTCGACCCCTTCCAGGTGTCTTTTCTTGACTCTCAACTGCATTTTGAGTATTTTTTCCTCTTGGGCTTCTTCTTAACTCTTTCTTTGTTTCTTCCTGATTCTGTGTGATAGATTTTTCTTCTTCAGTTTTCACTGCTCCATGGCTCCGAAGTTTTCTCTGTTCAGCAACTGCTGGTTTCTCCAACTTGTTTGCCTGTTTCCTGGGAGAACGCCTCAAAGAACAACCTGATGTTTTTTTGCTGTCTTTGTCATTATCTTTTTTAGTTTCAGCTTCCTTTTCTTTTGAATCATTTTCTGTTTTGTCAGGAACGTGATCTTTGATCTCTGTTTTGTTACATTTATCTTCTTTCTTCTGCTCCTCAGAAGTCGAGCTGGGTTCCCTGTGCTCGGCTGTGTCCGTACGAGGAGTCCGAATTTCAGAGATATTTCCAAACGAATGAAAAATACCTTCGGGAAGATCTAATCTTAGTCCCTCATTAAACAGAATATCATGACCATGGCTAGACACTATTGGAAACTGATCTGGATCCGACGACGGATCTGAAAGGCTGGGTAAAGCATCTGTGTATGTAACATCGTGGTCAAAAGGCGATGCAGTTGTGGCGATCAATAAGCTTGTTTGCTCTGGAGTTAAAGCGTCCATCCGCTCGTTAATTCGTTTAAAAGTATCGTGTGCAAGCAGTAATTCCATGTCACTGGCTTGTTGTGTTAGCTCGCGAACTTGATCCTCTGTAAATACAGGACTAATAGATGGCGTTATTTCCCGCAGGTCGTCAATCCGAGACGTTGAGGACTCGATCATATTCCATACACTCGGGTCTGTTGTTGTTGAGTCTACCAGACTCGTTTCTGGGTTTCCTGAACTCTCGGCTGCCATCCAGACCTATTTCGTTATTTAAATTATCCGTAATTAGGTATTTATATTTGTACCTCCAGCTATCCCACACTTGTACACATACAGAAAACCAAGTCAGAGTCCAGGGGAGTTGTGTAGAATATGCAGTCACAACGTCAAAGGCACATCGCCAGCCGCACCGATCGGCGTTTCGATTTCTATATCGAGGTATTTTCTGATTTTTCTACAGCAGAACTTGACACACTGTCGCAATCTTCTACACAATACACGTACCAAGCACAATCATAAATGTCCGAAACACGGTATAACTTCACGTTGTTCACCTGCTCTTCACATGCATCTTCGCACACACGCCGCCATTTTCGGAAAGCAGACGCATGGAGTCAATCCTACCCATCAGCCTCTGGGACCTTTCAACAACAGAAAACACAGGCCACCCAGGAAGACCATATCAATAACAAATAACTGTTAAACTACCTGCGTAAATGATCGGCCCAACAACTTTTGTTTCCTCGTTGATTGAAACAGAAACCAGTCATTAAAGGTTTATATAATTTTCACTATTCTTGAGCACCGGCAACGGCACAATCTGGCAGGCACTAATTGTTCGAATACTAAAGAGCGTGAAACTCTTCAATTAACTTCCTTTCAAACGAGCACCCAGCGAGTTTAATTTTTATAATTTTAATAAAAACTGTTTAGTGCCTCGGCTAGTAGTCCAGATTTTAAATAGGAATCGTTTTTTAAAAAGAGCTAACTTTAACGTTTCGAGGGTTAAGGCTTTATACGGATTTGTTTAATTGTTTTGTTATGATTTTCTTACTATAATTTCACTACTTAGGGATAATTGTATTAGTTATTATAGTATTGATGTTAGTATACGATTACAAGTGAGGTGCCTCTATTTATAGAGGGTCCCCTATACCTCTTAATTCGTGACGCGTGAATGGCTATATTTACTTTTCCGTGACTCGAGATTAAGAATTTTATCTTTCCGTGATTTGTAATTCTTTGTACAAATACATTTTTACGTCCCTGTGATTTAAATTTTTTACTTTTTCATGATCTGTGAAAGTTGTATTTATTTATTTATTTTTGGTTTGTGAACCAACGGCCTGAACGTGAAGTAATTTGAAGTTTCTTTTGTCATTTTTATTGATTTGCTCTCCAAGCAGTTGCTCAGCCGACTCAATTGCGGCACGCAGAGACCCGTAGTTGCTTCCGGTTTTTTCAGACTTTTTAGTCTTTTTACGCTTTGCTTGACATCCGGTTATTCTTGTAGAGAAAGTACGTACATTTATATGGTACGAGTAATGACAAGGATGATCAAGTTGGTGAATATTGCAATGAAATTGATTTTAGCGACTCTGATGCAGAT
>JAOBAT010068561.1:0-22558 GCA_026413305.1 Hydrozoanthus tunicans | reverse complement strand
ATAACGATAACGATAACGATAACGATAATGATGATGATAACGATAACGACAACAATACCGATAACGATAAATAACGATAATGATAATGATAAAGATAACGATAACGATAACGATAACAATAACAATAACGATAACGATAACGATAATGATAACGATAACGATATTGATAACGATAACGATAATGATAATGATAACCATAACGATAACGATAATGATAACGATAACGATAACGATAACGATAACGATAACAATAACAATAACGATAACGATAACGATAATGATGATGATAACGATAACGACAACAATACCGATAACGATAAATAACGATAATGATAATGATAAAGATAACGATAACGATAACGATTACGATAATGATAACGATAATGATAATGATAATGAAAATGATAATGATGATCAAGATGATTGTGATAATGATAATGGTATGATAATTGTAAAAGGTTTCATTGGCACCCCAGTAGGCGTAAGCACCGGGTTCTTTTAAGCCGGCCCCCTGGATAGTATTCAGGAGATTAGACCAACAGCTTGACATCCCTGTCAACGGACAGTGGGCTTTGTCTCCGTGTCAGGAGAGAACACAGAAGTTTAAACCAATCAAAAGAAAGAAGAAGCTTTCCCCAACCTTACATCAGCCAATCACAGACCTTGTTTAATTTTGTGTCCTCTACACGAAAAAAAACCCGGACAGTGTGGCGAAATTTGAAGGCCGTATATAAATGCTCAACCGTCGGGGCGAGGCCGGGGATCCAACCGGGAGCCTCATATCACGCTTTGCAGTCAGAGACCTTACCGACCGAGCCAAGCTCAAATCAACTGCATGAACAACTGAACTTCAGAGATTTAAAACTTTCATTGTAGCCTTTATTAAGGTTTGATAGCGTTTCGCTCTACTTACAACAGAGATTCCGACGGAGAAGTAGCCTTTTATTCTGACTCGGCCCAATCCCCTGAGAGAAAAGCCGAGCGGCCTTCTCAGGGGGTTGGGTTGAGTAGACGGCTGACACGTGTTTCATGCGTGCGTCTGAATAAACCAACGTTAGGAAAACATGGTTCAACTCCCGTTTTGATCAAACATAAATTTTATTTTCATACTATGCTCAATTTAACAGTAATTGTACCTTTAAATTAATGGTAGAGTGAATCTTGGATATATAGTTGAAGAAGAAATTATTGATTCACAAGTTGAAAGCTCATTGTACCTTTAGTTGTCTATCCTAGGAATATATTTAAAATCTATTACACGGTAGTTCAGATCAACTGTAGTTAGCAATCACATCCACATCATATCACGTTGATTTTTTTTTACTACTTAAAGCTTTGAACTGTCGTCTGAAAAGAGTTGAATATACATCCGGGTCATTCCCTCTTGGGCCTGGAAGTAGAACATTTTCTCTCAATAACCGCGGGATATTTCCCGCGGGTTTGTAAACTGCTACTACAAATGTGTGGCCATTTGCACTGCCAGGGGGCGATGAGGCACATCCGAGACCCATTTCATCGGTGTACTTCCACACAACCTACGAGTGAAATACCATTGAAAGTTCTAATAAAACGCACTATAATTATAAAATAACACCAGTGAATCTCGCGCGCTGATTGGTCGAGAGCCTGAGAAACTATGTCTGTAAGAGAGTACATATAGACGCGCTTTTGACAAACATGAAAGGAAAACTTAGATTTTGAGAATAATTACGGTTCTACTTTTAAATTTCTGTACTTGATTGTTGGTTATCTTATCAAAGCAATGAAACTATTTCACGTGTCTATTGTACTTCCTTGTAAACACTTGGGGAATCTTGGTCAAATCGACAAAAAAAATTGAAAGTCATTCGCCGCAAACGTCTCGTGACTTGCAATGTTTTTTAAATTCTCTAAACAAGCCTCTTGGGTTTTTTTATAAATAAGTACATAGACACAGGAAATACGATTTAATTCTTAATTACAGTATAATAGCCTCGTGTACATGTATTGAACTTTAAAAGGTTCTCTCAACCAGAACCTATACTTTTCTTGTAGCTATAGTATGTGTCTAACAAAGTTTTGCTTTTCATCTTCCTGTAGTTTGCTATATCTGATCAACTCCTATTTTCTCGTTACCAATTGTCGTATATTGTATGAAATTTGTAAGGAGAAGTTAGATGTTGAGTAACCATATTTTCCTTACAGTAGTTATTCGGCATTGGAAGAAAATATTTTCAGGCATTGGGCTCCGTGCACTACGAGACTCCCAACTAGCCGCCAATATTTTGTGGTGTTGCCGTCTCAAAACGAAAGATAAGAGGGCAGGAGCACCGACGACGGCGGCAGAAAACTATAGTGAATACAATAGCTGCACGTTGAAATGCACCATGCTGATCATCTGTGTTCAAAGTTACAACGTGAAAAGCTTAGTTTTGGAGTTCTTACGACTATGGGAACGATAAACGGAAAGTGCTCTTAATCTTCTTATATTTTTATGCGGGGATCTCCAATCTTTTTCTGTTCACAAAGCGTCACTCGGACAAAAGAGAGGGCAAACGAGCCAGACATGGTCGAAAAAGCCCCGGGTAGGCGGGGGGGGGGGGGTACTTTGGGGTCAAAACGGTAGGGATGATCCTAAAAAGATCAAGGGATAAAAATTTTCCACCCTAAAAAATACCAATTGCAAGCTGAAAATGTCCCTGGAAAGCTAACGGGTCCGCGCTAAGTCCCCTTGTGTTGCGCTGAACGTGATATACAGTAAATAAAGACTTGTGCGTAATAAGACGTTCGTCAAAGGACTTTCGTCTTAACTTCTTGTTCAGTATGCACGCTTACCAAAACAAGGGATTGCAAGCAAAGCAATAGCTTGGCGTTTTTTAATCCTAAAAAGTACGAGGCGCTTGGTTTAACTCAGGGTTTAAATTTACAACTCCTAGAAAATACCGGACTGGCAATTTTAACCCCTAAATTAAAAATACAACGACCATACCTACCATCCCAGTATAGGAAGTACCCCTCCCCTCCCCGCGCGAAAAGGGCAAGGCAGAAATTAAAGGTGTTTTTTGCAAGCCGTCATCGACGGTGTTGCCGTCCTTGTGTCTTAAGCTCACTGATTGGTTTAGTGGATGACCATACGAAACAGGGGTAAAAAAGACGAGGCAGAGAGAAATAAGGGAAAAGGTCAATACAATGGTACTTCTTAGGAACCCAATTTAGGGGGTGGGGTATTATGTGCCGCCACCCACCACCTTTTTTCAAAAAATGCTGAATTTCAGGAGCAAATATCATGTTCAACAAAATAGATATTGAAAAAATGCTAGCACCAACGCCTTCTTTGTGGAGAGATAGTCCATAATACAATAAAACCAATACCCCTTAAACAGGTTTTGAGAAATTGAGCTCTGAAAAAGTGGGGAGGGGTGGGGTTGGGGGTATGTGCCGCCACCAACTACCTCCCGCGACAAAATTGGGTTCCTTAAAATTACCACTGTTTTGACTTCTTCCCTAAGGGAGGTGGTCTTTTTCTACCAGCCTACCTGAGTAAAAGTGTCTGTATCTGCGTCTAACCTTGGGTCCGAGTAGCTGTAGTTGCGAGCCTGGCTATACCACAAGTTCGTGGCCACTTCTCCGGCCTGATCACAGCTCATCGAACCTTCAGAGACAAACTTCACTTTATCAATAACAAGAATAGCGGGGTTTATAGTTACCAAGTGATTACTCTGGCAATTTATGGACAGTTTCAGCACTTGGGAAACAAACGAATAAGTAACTTTTTAGGACTTTAATGGGATTCAATAGTTTTTAGCTTAGTTCATAGTCTTCATTACTCATTGATAGTCGAAAAACTCAACAGGTTTAACAATCCGAGGGCCAACGGTTTAAAGTCCTTATCCGAGAAGACGCAAAGGTCCAACCGTTTGCAGATGTTAGGGCAAAGGCAACACCTTCTCCTCAGTTGTTTTTTGAAAGACCTTGAGTCAAGCTTTGGCCTGGACTCGAACTCAGGCCTCCCGCACGACAGACTGGCATATTACCAACTGCGCTAACCAGGCAGAGGGAATCGATATCCATGATCGAGAATGAAGTGATCAAAAAGTGCCTCAGTGATTGGGTGAGGCCACATTTGTAACAGCATACTCTGATGACCACTTGTTTCAAATTAAGTCCCGACCGCACCCACAATATAGGCAAAACCCCTGGGATCGAGGTTGCTGATCGAGAACCAAATTTTAACCGAAATAGTTATCTTGTTATGGCATTTTAACATAAAAGTCGGTAAAAAAGCGAAATTGCAAAGCCTGCAGTTGAATTGATTTTGAAAAGAACGCAAATTCTTTTTAGCCCTATCAGTACCAGTTTTAACGATAAACTCTCCCAAATATGAGGCACAGTTTTTATTGAAAATGTTTTGGAGAATTACATGTTTCGTCTTCAGGGCTATACTTTGATCAGTTCTCGTTTTCTCAATACCAAACTTCTTGGTTTGAATGTGTTATGTAAGGAGAAGCAACATGTTGGTCACTGACTTGAGCTGAAAGTGTCATGTCGATAGGTTCATCATCTAAATCAGCCTAGTTAAAAGAAAGATGAATTTCCCGGGAGGGGGGGGGACTCCCTTGAAAAAGAGTAGGTTGCTCGACGGACGCATTTGAAAATAGCCCGAAAAGGTGCGCATAAATTAACAGAGACGCTGATTAAGGTACGACCACATTTAATCAACGTACCACGGCTATTGGTTAAGATTTGCACTGAACGCCATATGTTCGTCCCTTGAAGATACGTAGTCAGCCGGAGACCCTAATAGGTGTGCGAGGCACTTATTTTTGACCCTAATAGGGTCCTCGAGCACCCCTATCCATTTTTCAAGGGGTCCCTCCCCCTCCCACTTTCCCAGATAATAATTACACCCTTTGGGGAACTGGGGTCCGTATAACAGAATTCCATATCCATGACAGACCAGCCAGAGCATAATTTAATGGATTTAAGCACAAATAAGGTACAACGATTTGCCACCTGCCAGTTTAGCAAGGTTCTGACCCAAGTTTGTGGCTGTTTCCTGCCTCGTTGTGAGAAATCCGCCCCGCGTGGCCATTTGACGCGCAAGTTTTTGTGCTTCCATTGCTAAAGAATCTGACCAGTTCAGCGGTTGGTCGTGGTGAAAAGCCCGGTATCTGTTATGAGCCTGCAATCCGGAGTGTGAGGTCAGCGTCCTGGCTTCTGGTATGGTAACTGTAAAAGTAAGAAATTACTCGGTCAACAAACCGTTTCAGCCAAGCCTTAAGCGCAAGAAATATATAATACGTTTATAAATTGTTATCAAGATTCCGTGCTTTGCTTTTTGAAAACGTTTGTGGGTAGTTTTGTTTCTCGTAGTTAGCAGTTTGCTTAATTGAGTAACCATTTCTTCTTTTTCATAGCTGAACAATCTACATTACTTGCAAAAAGGTTTTGCAACAATCTTTATACTGTTACGAATAAAATACGTAAATAACGTACAATTGTATAAAAAACACAGACTATCATAAATAATCAACCACCATTAACAAACAAAAACAACATATAAGCAACGTATAAGCAACAATAAACAACACTAACTATTATATCAAAAACAAAAACAAGATATAAGAAAAAAACATTATATCAAGAACAAACAACAAAATGTTAAAACAAACATACAACCAAAAATAAACAACATATTATCAAAAAAAAACAAAAAAATGTCAAAACAAGATACAACCAAAAATGAACAACATAATATCAAAACCAAACAACAAAATGTCAAAAGATACAACCAAAATTAAACAACATAATGTCAAAAACAAGCAACATAATGTCAAAACAAACATACAACCAAAATTAAACAACATAATGTCAAAACAAACATACAACCAAAATTAAACAGCATAATGTCAAAACAAACATACAACCAAAAATAAACAACATAATGTCAAAAACAAAAATACAACCAAAAATAAACAACATAATGTCAAAAACAAAATACAACCAAAAATAAACAACATAATGTCAAAAACAAAATATACGACCAACAAACAGACCACTTTACCAAAAATAAACGGCACACAATACAGTAATTAGGGCTTTCCCGAGAGCGAAAGTAAAAATAAAAGCCTGCCAAAAAGACATGCTGAAAAAAATCATAATTGCACCACTAACAAACAAGAAAGCACAAAAAGATAAAGAGAAGGAGAACTCCATATAAATGGACCATGTATGTTACGTTCACCTTGTAACACTCTCGCTCTGACCCCAGCAGCACCTAAAGAATAAATGAATAAAACACAGTTTTTGAAGCAACAAAAGAGACTTTTTGTTTGTCTGTAACTACAACAACTGATGCATGAGTATGGAACAAAATGATTTGAACTGAAAAACTCGATATCTTCTTGAAGTTTTTGTCCCACAATGTAAGAGACAAGATGTTTCGGCAACCTGTGCACAGAAGTCATCTTCAGAGTCAAGTTACTTGGGCTACATTCAGTACTGCACTACTGTATCGCGCAATTTGGTTTTAAACGCCGTACCAAAGACGGATTATCTAAGTTCGGATGAGCTTAGCACGATTGTAGCACGAACTATACTGATGGCTGAGAATTTAAAGTTTATTTTTCGAGTGGAAAAAAGGAGTAATAACTTCACGGTTTATATTCTGCAGTTAAAAAACAGTCACGTTTTTTATTTCTGTTTATAGTACGTAACTCGCTCTTAAATCTATCAGTAGAATAAAAGAATATCACTCAATAGCTTTGAACATACGAACCTAAAAACACGTTTAATTCTTATACCCACTCGCTAAACGCTATATCTTTTCTACAGCTGGGAAAGAAAACCCGTATTCTATGTCCACTATGTAATAATAGTATGTTATGTTGTGTTATCTTGAACTGTAGCGTACTTGTGTTGAATTGAATTGCATTGTTATGTTTTTTTTATCCACTCAGAAAGGATTATACCCATGCATGATTCTTTCCAGCTTCGTTCGATCTGATTGCGTTGTTAATTCGGAAGAACTTTTGTAACTTTGTGGGGCCGAGTTTCCGGAAAAGTAAACTCGATTTCAACCTGCCCTAGGTAGTACCTACTAACTCCCTCCTTCTGTTCTGCTTAACACAAATCTGTCGTTTTAGACAATTAGTAAAGCTTTTGTGCTCTTGCACGATTGATATAGCCTATTCAAAAGAGGTATTAATTGATCGAGTGGAGTTTGAAGTATTTTTTAATGTAGATAAATAAGTTTGTTTTTAAAAAGTGGCTTTTTAAATTGGATTTTAATTCTACCGATATACTCTGACTGTTCATTGAGCTGGAAAATGGCAAATTAAACTTTTGCTGCATCTACTTGGTCAAACTTGAAAATAAAAGATTCTAAAACGGATTTCAGCAACAAAACAGTTTGTTTTGGAAAATAAAATCCGCTTTAAAGAGCTGTACTTAGATGTTTACCTTTTGCGTTTGTTTTCACTTCGTTTAACGTCTTATTTTTTCATTTATTTCTCATCATTATGGGAGTTGCATTACCTGTACACAATATGAACACCAGTGCCACCAGTAGACACTTAACAGTTCTATTCCTCATCTTTCACTTCAAACTATCTTTGATTTCCTAAAAGACAAAACGTTTTTGAAACTGAGAAGACAAGCAGCGCATACACAACAATTTCATCATTCTGAAACGAAACATTTTTTTACTAAGTTAAATCAACGTAATTAGAATCAACTTCTTCGGCTAAAAATCAATGAACAAAGAATTATAGTTGTTTACTGTTGTTGCCTTAACTTGTCCAAACATTTCATTTTGTGTATTGGTTTTTGTACTAAAGATGAACGATCATAACAAGACTCACCCTCAAATGAACACCTTGACAGACATATTTGGCTGCTGTTGTACAATTCACAGCATTTTCGATGATTTCTGCTTCATCATTTTCCGAAATGAAAGTCATAAATGAATTATATTGGCTTGGTCGTAGGGAGGGATCAAGAACTGGTCAGCATACAGTGACCTAATCAAAAGAGTGCAAGCGCTCGAGTCATGCATACATAATTAACCAAGACCCATAGTGCCTTGTGGTTTTTTCTTTCACGCATTTTTGAATAAGAACCAGTAAATTTGGCCGAGGTTCAAATTTCTTAATTTTTTGGTGATTTGAGCCAAAAATTGTTCTTAATTTGTTCTTATAAATTTCTATGTGTACCAGTATGTGTACCACCAACTAAGCCAAACGGGTATTGGAATACGTGAATGTATAAATGGCATGGGAAACAAGTTGTTAGGAATTAACTTCAGGGCAAATATGTGTGTACAACGTATAATTTGAAGCAATGGCTGATTATAGAGGAGAAACACTACAAACCATTTTTTCTTTCATTCTGCATTGTAAATTTGAAAATTGAAACTCAGCAAAGATTGAAAAACTTAACACCATCCCGCTAGCTACCGAGGGAGAATTTTCAGCTTTCAATTGGTATTTTTTAGGGTAATTTTAAAACCGAGAGGTATTTTTTAGGATGAAAAATGTTTATTCCTTGGTACTTTTTAGGGTAGTTTGGGGACTTTTCCGACGGTCGTCCCTACCCTTTTGACCCCGAAGTACCCCCCCCGGTTTTGATCTTTGTTAGGGTGTTCCCAATTGAAAATTTTTTAATAAAGTAAAAATTAACGAGTAAATAAAAACTCGCAGAACTCCAGCACATGGGCTTCTAAAACAATCCTGAACAGAAATATCGGCTGCCTCGGTCCGACAGTGCCTTAAGCACATCGAGAGCACTTGTGGATGCCGGATCCATTCCCTCTGCGAGGCTCTGGGATGAAGGATGCCTAGATCGTAGATTTCGTGGATGCTGTCCGGGTGTTTTCCGATCGTTCTGATGCTCTAGATGTTGGATTCCAATCGCTCTATCGCTCTTAAGCTCTGAATGTTGGATCCCAGAGTTGTGGTCGCTGGGTACGGTTACATGGGCCGAGCTGCCTCCTCCATTTTTGACATGAACTAGATGAACTGCACTTTGCTAAGCTGGATTGCAAAGAGGGTATGTGTTTAGCTCTCTTTATACGGACCCCCAACATTGCAATCCAACGGCTTTGTGTACAGTTTACCCAACTTTTCAAAAAAATTTTAAGACCGGAAAAAACAGGCAAAAACTGCTGCTGAGCTTGAACCCAGTTTCCTCTTGTTCAATTCTCAGCAATGACATCATATGTAAAAACGAGGGCCTGGGCACAACAATAAGTTTAGTTTCATTTTGCTTTCACTCTATGCTGCGTACAGAAAATTTATAAATACATTTTTGTTGAACTTAAGTTTTACAAAATGGCTGTTCCTCATGCAGTTTTGGCGGCAGGATGGATCCCCTTTACAGTAGTCGTTGTGGTGAGTTTTGAGTTGCATTCGACAACTGTCTCAAGCTACGAGATAACGGAATCAGTTGGTGTTTTTTTAGCAGTAAGCTTGCTTCCTTAGATTGGTAGCATCTCGTTTTGTCAGCCGTTTATCAGCTGCTTAGATCTTCAGTAATGCATGTTAAGTAATTTGGTGTCAGCAGCCGCAAAGTCTCAGTTCGTGGGTACTAAAAACTAACGACAATTTCGTTTCTTTTGTATGGTTCCACTTTCATCTTATATTTGGTAAATGTAATTTATAGAAGCTTTTCGTTGCGTTCGCGGGGAAACGGAATCGATATCGTTGTCTTGGCCAACTTATATTACAAATTGCTGTACTTTTTCCGCTATGGAAGTGTCTAATGTTAAATGCCCCTTACTCGGAGGATTATTTGTGATGAGAGCAAAACCTGGGTATGATATATATATGACGCGCGTTAAATAGGTTTAATTTGTGTTCTCGTAACCCACATCCCTAGCTTACGACGATTGTGAACAATTAAAAATATAAAAGACCATGCATCTTTCACATAATAATACCTCTTGTATTCATTTCAGGTTTAATTAATTGTACATGTATGCCAATATATAATGGATTTTTCTTTAGATTGAGTATTTACAGGATATCAGCATACATGTATAATTTTATAATTATGCATCCATGTTATCATGAATAAATTAAATCTCAAAAAGCAACACCCAAGTTTCCAAAGGTCTAGGTAAAAACAGATCAGCTCAAGTTTTAACAAAGAACACAACAACTTTGAGTTTTTTTCGCAGATATGTTTTCGGCAAATAATCCATTGTCAATGCGCATGCATTAATAAAGGCAAATGGATTATTTGCCAAAACATGTCTATGAAAAAACTCAAAGTTGTTGTGTTCTCCATTAAAATGCCCAAGTTATTTACTTCCCAACCCCTCACCTCTTCTTTACCAAAGGTTTCTTATTTTACTTTTTATTTCTTTTCTTAGCTGTCGATTTTGTTTTCCTGGTTTTATATTCGCTTTTACCAATCAAGATCATACTCGCAAGTTTCATCGACCCTGACAGCCATTGCTGCACTCACCATCTCCTTGTTAACATCGGCATTGGTACCTGTTGATGTTTTCCTTGTATCCTTCATGAAGAATGCTAATGGCTCGTGGAAGGTACTGTATTCATTGAAATTTAAAGTCTGACTATACAGAGTTTATTTCACTTATTCTTACTCTTGACAAGACCATAATTTAGCTAATTTTACTTTAATTACATTTTACACTTTTACCCATTAACCCCTGGTGGTGGGGAGGGGGGGGGACAAAAAACTACCCTGAAAATGACAATTTTTCCTTTAAAAAAATACCTCATATACTAGTATGCATATGGATTTTTTTAAAAAAGGAGAAAACTGCAGCTGAATGCTTTTCTCTAAAAACTGCTAAAAATGTCTAAATTGCAGATTTTGACCCCTAAAAAATTTAACAGATACCCAAGTGCCCCACTCAAATACTTTAATGACCATAGGGGTTCAGGTAGAGGTTCACATCTTATAACAAAAAAAATTCATAATCTGTCGACCAAAAAAATTCTTACTTATTTAAGCATAATCCTGAGTAAATTGCTGATTTGAGAATATTGAATGAAAAATTTGCAATACCCATAAAATCCCTTTGGCTAAATTTCAGAACCAAAAAACCCTGTAATCAAAATGCATTCATGAGTGTAGCCCTTAACCCTATCATAACAGTGGTCAGAAGAAGTATTTCCCTCGGTGGCACCCCCTTTCCCCGATCGAGAGCCATAACTAAGTACTGTATAGATTGCATGTAAGAAAACTAATAACTGTCAGGTGCTATTTTACCGTGTAATAAGTGGAAATTTTAGATTAAGTGTTTTATGTGATAACTTACAAGTGCTTTGCGATGAATCCAGAGATAATGTCATAAACTGTTTGAGTTTTTACAAACACTGAAAGTGTATCTTTTTTATCATGACAGTTTCTAACTATGGCCTGGTGGTAACATTGAACAAAGTATAAAACCAGTTTTAAATATTAGAAAATTGTGTAATTTTGTCAAGTACAAGTTCTAAAGTGCTAAATCTTTCTTGTTTCACTGTTAAAACACCAGGAATGGAGTGCTAACCAGGCAGATAGAGATGCCATTGAAGACACAGCAGTGGTTTCTACATATTATGGTAACACAATTATGATAATTACAATGAAAATCTATAGATGTGTAAGTTCTTTACTGTATTAACTAAATTACATTTAATCTTTTGATTACACTTAATAATATGCTTTTTAATCACTTAGAGTACATTTTGCGCTAGTTAAATCTAATCAGTCTAAATAAAAAATCACTTTACAACCTTTGTTTTGCATTTTCATTACCCTTGTATCCCTCCTCCCCTACCCACCCCTACCCTTTCCTTCCTGCCCTTTCTGACACTTCTCCTGCCCAGACTCCCAAAAAGTTGCTACATGTAAGTATCCTGCCTCCCATCCTTGGGTATCCCTAATACCCCCTTCTGCACCCTTTTTCAGGTTCTTGCCCCCTAATCCCCCCTTCCTTTATTAAGAGTATCTTGATTTTATTATTTACATTAACACAATTTAGATGTGAAAATAAAATGCACATTAGCCCTGTCATTTTGAAATATTATTGTTTACCTTGCAGTGCTCTATTCGCTGATTGCCTTCTTTGTGTTTGTTTTGATTCCATTCATGTACTTTTACTTTGAGGAGAAGGATGAGGATGTAACAGTAGGGCAGGTACATTTGTATGCTATGTATATAGTTAATCACATGGGGCAGGATAAAGTTACTGTAGGAGTAATTTCAAGAGTGTTTTAACTTATTTCCCCAATTGCCTGAGTTGCTTTACAGCGACATGTTTAATGACATCTAGGGCAAAATTCTCCATTTTGTAGTACCAACACGAGAAAGCATTGCTTAATATATATAACCAATTCAGCTCAGGTTTTTTCAAGTTTGAAAGCCTTTGCAGTATCTGGAAACATTCAGAATTAATGGCTTAAAAATGTTTCTAAGCCATTTCCAAATGTTTCCAGATATTGCAAAAGCTTTCAAACATGAAAAAGCCTGAGGTGAATTGGTTTTAAGCAATGCTTTCTTGTGTTGGTACTGCAAAATGAAGAGTTTTGGCCTAGATGTCATAAATGCATTTTCATGATTTTAAAAAAAAATTTTGGAAATCTTTGGAGAAGCTCAGAAGTGTTCAGAAATCTTGCAAACGAAGGGTCTAGTGCTAAAACGACGTAAGTGATGTAGTATGAAATGTTAAATTCTCCCAATGATTCTTGAGAAATAAGGATAATGTAGGGAGAATTAAATGACAACTTCGTCAAAAGTCAGTTTCATCATTTTTGCACTAGACCCTTCAAATTTTCAGAAATAGGAAACGTTTTTAAGACAATTTAAGTCTTTTAAAAAGTTTCTGAAAATCTTCGGAAAAATTCGGAGTTACACAAGCACCCAATCAGCACTGAGTTATATTGCCCAAAATTTAGAAAGAATGCCCCCCTTAGTAGCCAATCAAATCGAAGTAATTTTGCCCTCCATGTTGCAAAAGCTGGTTATACTGTTTAGATATATAAAAATAGAGCTCGGAAGCATTTGGAAGGAAAATTTTTTCAGAGCACTGAAAGGTCCTTAATAACAGCACCTGGGGTAGGATGTGCTAACTCTATCAAATAGTTTTAGGGTAAATGATAAATTTGTGATGTGCATCATTCTTGAAAGTGTTAACGTTTCTTTCCCAGTTTATTTTGATTAAAATTATCTTCAGTTGTTGGTATTGTGTTTTTGCACTGAATTCCTCACAGACTGCACACAGAAAATGATTTTTTCTTATTCTTTGGTACTGTTTTGATGGGACACCTTTTGGCTTAAAAATAACTCAGTTACTGCAAATCTTTTGACAAATTAAAACAGTTTTTTACATGAAAATGGTACTGCATATAACTTCAGTTGATCCACATACTAGATACATCTATTTTCTTTTTTGTTACAGAGAGTATGTTCTGCTTTGAAATATTCCATCTGCTTTCTGATAATTGCATCAGTTCTCCTTCTTGTAGGGTAAGTTGACTCGAAGTCCAAATGTTAAAGAAAAATTAACAAACTCTTTCTTTTTTTGTTATCATTCATGAATTACTATTAACATGTTATAACCAACTATTTTAGGGCATTTGTTCCTTTGAAGCGGCCACCATCAAATGTAACAGAGTGGGACAAAAAACTTCTCTTCTTAAAAGATGAGCTAGGAGCAAACAGTGAGTTGTACCACCATGTTATACTCTATATTCACCATATAGGTTTACTTTAAATGGAAATGTTGCTAAGCAATCCACTTCTTCCAGCCACCCCTCCTCCCTCTTGAGGGTACATAACTGAAGGATGGCAACCATAGCTTCATTCAGAAGCTTAAGCAATTATGGAGACATTATTTTCTTCTACCACCCCTTTTTTCCCCTCTCTTTAATAGCAGGCTGATATCCATCATAGATTTATTTTAAACAAAAATGTTGCTAAGCAATCTTCTTCCAGCCGCCCCTCCCCCCTTTCTTTAAGATACATAACTGAAGGATGGTAACCATAGCTTCATTCAGAAGCTTGTTAAGCAATTATGGAGATATTATTTTCTTCTACCACCTCTTTCTTCCCCTCTCTTTAATAGCAGGCCGGTATATATTCATCATAGATTTACTTTAAACAGAAATGTTGCTAAGCAATCTTCTTCCAGCCACCCCTCCCCCCTTTCTTTAAGATACATAACTGAAGGATGGTAACCATAGCTTCATTCGGAAGCTTAAGCTTTTAAAAGCAATTATGGAGACATTATTTTCTTCTACCACCCCTTTCTTCCCCACTCTCTAATAGCAGGCCGATATTCATCATAGATTTACTTTAAACAGAAATGTTGCTAAGAAATCTTCTAGATCTTCCAGCCACCATCCCCTCTTTCTCCCCCTCTTTAAAGTACATTTAACTGAAGAATGGCAACCTTTATTCAAAAGCTTAAGCAGTTATGAAGACACTGCTTCTAAAGCAAACCTGACCCTTTCTTTCCCTCTCTTTAATAGCAGGCAGATATCCATCATAGATTTACTTTAAACAGAAATGTTGCTAAGCAATCTTGTTCCAGCGACCCCTCCCCCCTTTCTTTAGGATACATAACTGAAGGATGGCAACCATAGTTTCATTCAGAAGTTTAAGCAATTATGGAGAGTACATTATTTTCTTCTACCACTCCTTTTTTTCCCCACTCTTTAATAGCAGGCCGATATCCATTATAGATTTACTTTAAACAGAAATGTTGCTAAGCAATCTTCTTCCAGCCACCCCTTCCCCCTTTCTTTAGGATACATAACTGAAGGATGGTAACCATAGCTGCATTCAGAAGCTTAAACAGTTATGGGGATATTATTTTCTCCTACTACCCCTTTCTTCCCCTCTCTTTAATAGCAGGCCAATATTCATCATAGAATTACTGATCAGAATGAAAAAAATTATTTGATAATTATTGCAAAAAGAACACAGGGCCCAGTTGTTCAAATGGTGATTTTCCCTAAACTAGGGTTAATTACCATGACAACCAATAGGTTTTGTTAAGAGTTAATCCTGGTTTAAAGTAAATCAGCTTTTGAACAACCAGCTGGACTGTGAAGAGAATTACCATATTTTCTGAACTTTAACCCGCAGGTTATAAATCTGTTAACTTCAACTTGTATAATTGGAGAAGCTGCGCGGGTAATTTACCAGTGCAGTTACCTCTTAGACACTTGTAGTATTTTCAATAAAATGTTCTGCTAGATTTAAACATTTTTAAAACATGATGATACAATGGAGGAAATGAATGAGTAAGGGTGCATGTTGTATGCAGGGTTCATACAGGCCCTGGAAATCCTGGAAAACCCTGGAAAATTTTTGAAGCCCTGGAAATCCCTGGAAAAGCCCTGGAAATTTTTTATTAAGCCCTGGAATTTTTTTGTTAAGCCCTGGAAAACTTGAGTTCATAGAATTTTTTTGGTAAAACTAAATTCACCAAATAGTACATTCTTTATTCGTTTCAAGTTTTTAGCATGTCGCTATTATATCAAGCTTTATGAAAATAACATTATCATATCAATAAACTGTTGGGGACAGAAAGGTTAACTGCTGAGCACTATGATTACTTTGATTTGTTGTTGGTTCCTGTAGATGGCGAGACTGCCCTGTCATTGCTCATTGGATTCCTGTCATTCATTGGAATGCTGGTGATGATAACATATACTGTAAGTTTTAAACAATTACTAAACACTTGTAAGTACTCAGGGTCAGAGAAAAACAACATGATTGATTGGCCCAGCTGAAAAATTTGCATTCCGATCTTACCAATGGGCAGAACTTTTTGCTGCCAAATTGGGCTTTGGTGTCCCTAAGGTAGCCGGCAATTATTTATCAGGGTAATAAATCTGAAGTTATATTTCCATCTTTGTGTTGATAGGCCTATGGAATGACCGCATTGCCTTTTGGAATGCTCCGAGGATTCAAAAATGCAAAGGTAAGCAAACTATGTCAAAGTTTCTTCAAGTCTTTCATAATTATTTTGTTTGCAAAAATAAACTGAAAACGATTTTTGAAAAGCTAGCTAACTTAGATAATATTATTTTATGTCTAAAAAGTACTTGAATTAATAATTAAAAACTAGATTCATTTGTGTTTGTCTTCTGCTAGCAATCCGTAACTGGCAGCTATAGCTGGTGCAGCTCAGTTATGTGTAACTGATTTTTTGTAGCAACTGCAATTGCTTTGTGATTAAATTTATGACATAACTTAAGCATGCAGTACACCTGTATTTGCTTTAGTTTGCAGCCTGCAGTATACAAAACGTTATATTTTTTTTAAAGAAATCACACGGCTTTGCCAGGAACATGCCTGAAATCTTAGTTAATACACAAATCATATCGCACTTGAGCAACTGCATTTTATCAAAGCCACTATTTTACAGTTTTATCTCATCTTAATTACCTAAACCTTTCTTAAGCCTAGTGGCTCATAGGGCCCCCAGTGCTTAGAGTTATCTCTGGTTTCTGTAGTCTTAAGCAGATGAAAGTCTTTGACTCCCCCCTGGACTGGACCCTAATCCACTAGAGGTTAGCCCCCAGTGGAAGCTGATACTCATTTATACTACAGAGTCTGCTGGAACAATTCTGGTACAGTGCTAGCATCTTGCTCAAGGACACTGCCACAGCACCACCAACTCTTATCTTATCCTATTTTGATCCAAACTTGTGTTTGTTTTCTGTTTAGCAAGAGGAAACTCAAGTCTCCAATAGGCACGAGTTAAATCAAGAGCGAGCCCGCATGATACGTGCCAAATACATGGATGGAAAGACAATGTCCAGTCGAGACAGGAGAACCTTATCCCGGCTTGAAGGGGAGGAAGAGGCACTCGTTCGCCGACAGCGCCACCTGAGAGCTGCACGGTCTGGCTGCTTGAACAAGTGTATTGCCTGTTGCAGACCTTTTGAGGTTGTCTTTGGAGTTGTGTTTCTTTTGATCTCCTTGATGATTTTTGCATCACTCTTCATAACTTGGTAAGCAGTTAAGAGTAGTTGCTCTTCAACTAAACTCGGCACTGTTTATCAGAATGTACAGACTCTTACGGCATGTATGTATAACTTGTAAGATGACTATTGCTAGGGAGGATATCTGAGGATGTAGATGATCGAAAATCATCTATGTATGTAGAAAAGTTGCACCAAGTCATGGAAGGAAAGTCAATAACTCCTTGAAAAATGGAAAAAACTCCTGACTTAAATAAAATGATGATGATGATGATGGTGGTCATGACGATGATGATGATTCTTTCAATTTTGTTTTAAACGCTTTAAAAGTGGTTGAAGTGTTTCTAAGAAAAAGACCATGATTGAATTTAATGCTGAAATTTCCAAAAAATAATCTTGCGACTTGGATGTAATAGCATGCTCTTGAAGGTGGCCTGTTTCTGTAACGGTTAATAAATGATAAAAAGAAGTAGAAATATCTTGTTATCCCATTTTTGTTTCATAGTTTAGGTAAGACTGTATAAATCTATTTTTTTTGTCTGCAGTTTAGACAAAGCCCTTAACTCTTTGGGATACAAATATGGCTACGCTCTACCTAAGCCCCAGCTGCCGAACCCAATCAACATCATAATGGTGTATGCACAAGAGGTATGTACATGTAACTTCAGTTAAGACCATGTATAAAAACCCAAACCAATGTAGTACCATGTATGCAAAAAGCATAGCACTGGTCGAAGGTCTTAAGTCAAAGGGTTTTGGTGATCACGAGGATTCTGGGTCCGAAGGTCGCAGGTCAACTGATCATGTGGGTTGCCGATCTGAGGATTGTCTGATGATACAAGTTATAAATTGTTAAATAGAAAGTTGGCTTGTGTTCTAGCCAAGGCTGTTTTAATTGTAATGCACAAACATAGCTGATTGTTTCTTATTGTGTTTTCTTGGACTACCAAGTGGTTAAGTTGTTGTTTGCTGTTAGTGAATAGAAACGTTTGTTCCTTTCAGGTGTTTCCTTTGGACTACTGCCTGTTTTTGGGCGTGGTTATGTACTTCCTGTTTTCGACCATGGCGGGAATGAAAAGAGTTGGAATTCGATGCTGTTGTATCAAAGTATCCTTGTTTGTATATCAAGCGCTTTTAGCTTGTTTTCCTTATTAAATACAGTTAATTAGTCCCCTTCGTTACCCATGAGCTGTATCAACCCTTCTTTAGTACCCATTACCTATAACTTGTTACTCACCTTAATAACCCATAACCTATAATTCTCCTCCTTGATAAACCATACTCTATAATTATCCTCCTTCAAATCCTATAACCTATAGTTTATCATCCGTCACAACCCGTGACCTATAATTTTCCTCCTTCATAAACCATACTTTATAATTAGCCTCCTTCAAATCCCATAACCTATAACTTATCATTCGTCACAACCCATTTATAACCTATAACTTTCCTCCTTCTGAAACCATACTTTATAATTATCCTCCTTCAAATCCAATTACCTTTAATTTTTCATTCGTCACAACCCATAACCTTTGATTTTTCTCCTTCATAAACCATACTTTATAATTATCCTCCTTTAAATACCATAACCTATAATTTATCATTGGTCACAACCCATAACCCATAACTTTCCTCCTTCATAAACCATACTTTATAATTATCCTCCTTCAAATCCCATAACCTATAATTTATCATCCGTCACACCCCATAACCTAGAATTTTCTTCCCAAATCCATAATTTATAGTTACCCTTCTTCGTAACCCGTAACCCGTAACCTATTTGATTATATCATTTAAGTAAGTTTGCTGAAGTTTTTAAAAGCTAGAGTAAGATTTCCTTGATCAGCGTTTAGCTCTACAAGATCCGTGCTGGTAAAACTTACCCTCAGGCGCTCTTCCTCATGGCTGTGATGTTGATGTTAACGGTTCTTTCCCTGAACGTTATGCTCTTCACCCTAGCACCGCAGTACATGATGTTTGGTAACCAACACTACGTGGTAGGTTCATTCTCTAGTTGTTTTTTTTTTTATTTTATTTTTTGACAACCCAATTACTGGACTCCGAGGGCCTACGGTTTAACGTCCTTATCCGAGAAGACGCGAAGGTCTAACCGTTTTCAGATGTTAGAGCAAAGGCAGCACCTTCTCCCCAGATAATTTAAGACCCAACTAGGCTAACCAGGCGGCGGTAGTTAATTTTAGATAGATTTAGCAAAGACACAGGACGACAACGTAACGTCTGTTTTACGCGCACGCGCACCGCTCGAGGCCTTGAGACGTTGCGATGTGTTTCAGGACGGGATTTTGATGTTTTAGCGTTGCATTCACAACGTGACTTCTTCTTTTAAGGAACTCGAGCTATGCACGCGCGTTGCCTTGTCTTAACTATATCTACCTACTGGTGAATGGATGCTTTGTCTTTTTTAAGCCATTTATTGCTTTGTGTATCATTTAACAGAAAGCGAACACGAACCTTATGCGCTTTAAACACCTATATAGTTAGTAATAACTTTTTGAAGCAGCCGCTCTTCGCTCGAGAACGAAAAAACAAGCGGAGGAAACATTCTAATACGTTTTGGCATCCCTGAAACGTGAGCGCAACCCAAATACTCTGGCCACATCTTGATATTCCTGCCATTGAGTCAGCCATAATATCATTAAGAAAGCCTTCAAGTTTGACCATTAGAGGCCTTACGGAACAAATGTCTGTGTTGCCACAGAGTCAAACCAGACAAATATCAGTAGCTGACACGTGCTTGCAGTCGTCATGCAGTCATGGTGATCGCCACGGAAGCCGCCTAGGCGCTTCTTACTTCTGTGTTGGTTTTTTGGTCGAGACCGTGAACGGGGCGAAGTTTATGGGAATATTATAAAAAATGATTGAACCAAGTACCGAAAGCTTTCTTTACGTTTGAACATTTTGAATGAAGTTTTCGCGCCTTTTTCTTGGGCGCGCGTCCGTCGTGGTGAGACGCGCGCTGCTTAAGTAAATAAATCGCGCCAAAAGGGCCGTATTCGATCCAGTCCACTCACGGTAAACGGTGTTTAATCAAGGTGTTTATTAAGTTGTCTTGACTAAAAGCTTCAACTCCTCTTCAGGAAAACAGTAACAGTACAAATCCCCATAATATCACTCAGACTGATCAGAAGCCAAAGGTGTGCGTCACCTCTGCAACGCCAGGTTGGTAGACATCTCTTTGCTTGGCCAACGTTCTTGTTATAATAATAATGTCATTATTGCACCTTAAAAAGAACGTGCTAAGCACTAAAAAATTACAATGCTACTTCATAGAAATTACAATGCTAGTTCACTAATACACTGAATAAAGATGTAAATATAAAACACTTAAAATATCAGTTGAAAATTAATAGGCTTTATGCATGATTATGTCAAACACTCCCAGGCCTCGCTTTCGATTACGAAAATGTGAATACATTAACTATTCATTAAGTTGTTAAACAACATTTTTTTAAAATTTTCTTTAACTTTCTCCAGACGAGTGCACCGTAACCCGTATTGCCGTTTTCCTCAACCGTTTCTTCTACAAAGTGTGGTTCTTTGGGGCGTGTCACTATTGGGGTACATGGGTGTTCCTTGGTATGTTTGTTATCGGTCTGATCGTGTCCATGGTGAAAAAGCGACAGTCTGTGGTCGAGGAGGAACTGGACTCTAGTGACTCAGACTCGGACGATGACCGCATAATATGAGCAACAAAAGTCGCACGCTAATTAAACCGCAACTCAGCTCTGTTTTAGATCTAGTTCTAAAGAATGATCTGCCAAGAACTGTGATCATTTGACTTGGATTATGACCAATATGAAGAGCAGAACTCGCCTGTTACTCGAATCAAAACGATAAACTGAATGACACGAGGAACTGTGCAGTCGAATAGCACCAACTCCGTCCCTACCCGTACCCCCAGGGTTTTAAGCTTAGCTATTATAGGGCACGACACTCTCACCGAGTTTAGCAAAGACCAGTAAGGCATTTTCACACTCGTGGTTTCCGAGATAAAGAATATCTTTTTGCGTTTGTACGGTAATTCCTAATGATTTGCAGTGTTTATTGCCCATTATTTTGTCCGGACGACAGAATTCGGTGACATTTGTAAGAACTGTCGCCGGCCAAAACAGAGGGGTGTACCCACTGCGCATGAGTGTGAAAGTGCCTAATGGCAGTTTTTTGTCTTTCGGGGATAAACCTCGATCGTATTCATTTTTTCGATTCAGTTTAGAGAGAAACGCTTAAGCTTTATAAATAAACTCGATCAATTAATACATTAAATAGATAACATTGAGACTACCGTAAAAGCAAAACTCTCAACATCGAACAAGTAATTTCGCTTATTATCATACAAAGGATACATAAAAACGCCAAATAGGTTAAAATATCAAAAATGGTATAAAAGTTAAATGGTAGTTTAAAACAAACGTTTTCGACTTATAAAGTCATCTTCAGGTAAATGACTTTTTACCTGAAGATGACTTTATAAGTCGAAAACGTTTGTTTTAAACGTTTATACCATTTCTGAAATTTTAACCTATTTGGCGTTTTTATGTATCCTAACACAGTGATTCGAGTGGGGTTCGAACTCGCGACCCTTGAATTACAAGTCGTACACGCTAACCGCTCAGCCACTGCGCCGACGACAACATATCGATAAGGATTGCATGAATAGACTTGAGCCCAGGGCCCAGTTGATCAAAAACGATTAGCCCTAATCCAGGTAATTATCATAACAACCATTAGGTTTTGTTTAGAATTTATCCTGGTTTAAAGTTAATCGGCTTTCGAATAACCGGCCTCATTCTCTCACGTCAGTCAATTTGTAAGTGTTGAGTGGGTATTCGGACCGAGAACCCTGTAAGACCATTCCTTTTTTGTTTTTGTAAAAGGGTTTGTGATTGTTGAGTTGGTATTAAGATCAAGATCATTTCTGCCTCATCTGTATGTCGAAATTGACAATGGTGTGTGTGGGATATGATAGTTAAATAAGTGGGGTATATAGGCGAGGGTTAAAATCCAAATAAAGGCGTGGGGGTGATAAATTCAGCATAGTTTTATAAAAAAGGGGGGGTATAAATGTAGAATTGTATCTTAAAAGGATGGAGTGTTTATGTCTGATTAACCAAAGGGGGAGGGGGTAAATTTGCTTTTTGTGAGTGTATACAACTTGTTTGTGTAAATTTTGATGTATGAATAAATTGGAGTAATGAAACTAGCTTCTTGTGAATGTATGTGTAGAGTAGGGGGTAGTTAAATAACAGGAAAATGGGGTTGGAAACTGTGTGGAGTGGCCTTTTGTGCATGGTTGTTTGTGAGGGAGTTTGGATCTCTCTGCTGTGTTATGCTTGTATGAGTTTCATTTATGTGTGACATACCTAGTGTTGTGCAGTTATTAGTATGTGAAAATGGGTGAGGAATTAGCTAGGGAAAATAGTGATTGTATTGTTTTGTGGGAGCTGTAAGATATAAACGAATAAATCGGATTAGTTTCAGTGACTGTTATAAATTTGAGCGTATGTAAATGAAATGGAATGGGAAGTAGGGTGGGGGGGGGAAGGGGGAGGCCGAGATCATTTGCGTGGTACGTAAGATGTGTGTGAGAATGGGATTACAGGGAACCC
>JAOBAT010068550.1:0-22560 GCA_026413305.1 Hydrozoanthus tunicans | reverse complement strand
TTCCACTTTTCAAGTTCCTGGTAAGACGTCACAACCTATCTAATTTGCATATTTGAAAAACCCATATATCTCAGCAATCGAAAGAGCTATTTCAATGAAATAAACGGTATTTTTCATTGTTTTCGACAAACTTTCTAACACTCTAAATTCCATAATTCCAATATATACACTTTAAAAATTTGTGTACAAATACCAATGATATACAGCAGTCATGTATTTCACTATTAATTTCTTAAATAATAAAATCCGAACAGGAAGCTGAAATCAAGAAAGCTGCAAAAATGGGCAATAAGCAGGTGAGTAGTATTACTAAATAAACTCATTTATTAAGCCTAATAGGAAAAATTTAATAAAAGAACTAAAGAAAGTAATTGTGCTATTTATAAAAACTCAGTGACACTTAGTTACAAAATTAATTAATTTCAGACACTTTTATTATTAAAGATTTGCAATTCAGCAAATGACAGTTTAACAAACATAATCAGGAGTGATTTATTTTTGGGGGAAAATGTATTATTTTAATAGTTAAAAGTGGTAAAGCAGGCATTTAAAACCTTTTTTCTTTTCTTCAGTTATGTCAATTTTTTTGGTCATAGATTATGATGGACCTGAATTTTGGGCACCTGATCATACAATGGTGGTTAGGGTATTTTAAGATTTGTACCTAAAACTAAGACACTCGACTACTGAGCAACTTTGGCAGCTGGGATATGGGTTATAGAGTATTTAGTAGTTTAAAATCTATTTATTATTAAGTAAACTAATATTCATGTAAATAGGTGAATAGCACAAGTTTCTGATTGGTTCATTTACAAGTGAATCCCCTTTACTGTTCACCTTTGGTCACCAGCTGTTTAAGGAGATAAAAAAATGTGTATTATTTTTCCCAGCTTGTTTCAGAAGATGAAGTTAATTTAGTTAATATGGAAATAAATGAGAAAGGAACCTTTATAAACAAAAAAGGCCTGTTTGGTTAATGCAGAAAAGTGATTATGAATATCCCCCTCAGTGTCGTTGACTCGTGAAAAACATTTGCCAAGCTGTTTAGGGTATAATTTTTAAATATATTTGTCTTTTATTATTGTGGAAGTATGATGATATTTATATAGCTAGAGAGTAAGATGTTCTTATTTGTAAAAAAGATAATTATTGAAAGATTTTGGTATTAATTTTAAAGCTTATGATATAAAGAAAGAAAGTTAAAGAAAGTTCTACTGTAGAAGTCAAGTTTACTCTAAAGTGCTAAAAATTGTTACAACCTCGGTACTGCAGGCTGCCACAGTCCTTGCTAAGCAGCTAGTGGCTTTAAGAAAGCAAAAGAACAAGAACTTGGCCATAAATTCAAAAATCACAGCTATTGGTTACCAGGCCCAATCGATGCACTCCTCAGCAAAGATGGCTGGTGCCATGGCAGCTACAAGCAAAGTGAGTATTTATTTGTACTAGTCTTGCTAAATTCCCCCCTCCCTCCCCCCTCTCCCTTCCTCTCCTCCCCTGAGTAATGGTTCTATGACAAAAACTTAATAGCAAGTATTTTTAAATTAAAACACTTATTGTATTTCAAACGATAGTGGTGGAATATGTATTTAGTGCTGAAGGTGCGAGGTAGATATTCATTAAGCCACCATCCAATGGAATTGAAATAGAATAGGGGTTTAATAATATAGTAATTTTCGAAAATGAAACCCTCACCGTTTCCATTACATTTTTTAGTATTGAAGTGTGCAATGATGACGTAGCAGAAGGTATATATGATATAGCACGAGGCATGAAGCTTTTTTATCTCAAAAAATCAATTCTGGCTACAATAGTCACATTGTCATAACTTTAACCAATGAATTATTCCCTTGAAAATGTTTGAAATAAAAATTTATGACATTTTTAACATAAATGAAATTTAATTTTTAAACAAAAACCACAAAACTCACTACTGCTATGTCACAGGTTACCAATCCCCGGCCTGCTCGGTCAAAATGTACATTCCAATCTTTTTGTGATTAAAAAGCATACTTAGACAAGGAAATTTTCTTTGGTTATCCTACTTTTGAGTTGACATATGACAACAGTTTAATCCAAAAACTTAAGTAAAAATTAAAATAAGCTTGATAGGGATTTTAATAGTAATTTAATCGCATTGTTTACAGACAATGGCTGCGGTAAATGCAACAGTAAATCCCCAAGGACTACAAAAGACACTGAGGAATTTCGAGATGGAATCAACTAAAATGGAGATGTCAGAAGAGATGAGTAAGCATGGCTTGATGTTTTTTTTATTCATAGGTATTCAGGATGCTTGAGGCAGTGCAAGTTACCATGATGGTCTGCAGTGGACCTCCCTTTGATGCGTCCTTGCATGTCAACCTGGCTCATTTTTTTAAGTGGTCTTAGCAAGTATTAACTTAGATAATCAAAATTTTGTTTGCCAGTAGGAAACTCAATGACTCTCATCCACAAAGTGTAGTGTTCAATATAAAGCAATTTATAGAGATATCTGTACTGGAAATTAAATTTATGTGAGCCAATTAAATATGACTGTAAGAATCTAAAAACACAAGACTGCAGCGATCCAAATATCAAACACAACAGATATTTGCTTCACCCCCTTGCAAGTTGAAATTTTCACAACCACATGGCAGATAGAGTAACTGATAATTGGTAAGCACATCCAACCAATTATTCACACATGGAAATGTGCTTTTTGGCCAATATTTCTAATGATAATAAATAGCAATTAATAATATTTTGCATTAAGTTTTTGGCTAGTCACCTGCTTAATCCAATAATTATTCAACAAAAGGGATTGGATGAAAGACTCTTTCTCAAAATAGTTAGAAATAGTTCACTTAGTTTCTTTTGTCAACTTTGCTACTTAATAATAGTTTGAGCCATTAAAATTCGACACATTTATTGTTTTAAGTGCCTATATCATTTACAATTATTTTTGTTATCTTTAAAAGTGTTAGGAACTAAGGATGTTAAGAAAAGAATTTTTGAAATTGGTTATATTTTCGATTTTTTATACACATTTGAAGTTCAAGTTTTGTTGGTTCACGACCTTGTTTCAAGGGGACTGGGTTATGACGTCATTCCCAAACATCTCTGGATCTAAACACAGCAAGATGGGCATGAATGAATCAGAGACTTTTGGTTTAGAAGTAGATTCAAATTCTTATACTGTTCTCGGTTCTTTTGTCACTTTGTTTAAAAACGATCTCATTTGCTCAATATCATAAGTCAGGAATGATGTCACAACTCAGTCCCCCGTAAATGCGGTCGTGAATCAAGATGTCTGACAATTTTGCTAGTTTGAGCCACTGTGAAAAAAACAATTTGACCAAATATTGAAATTTTTTTTGCAGAAGTACTTTAAATTATATGTGAAATGATTTTATCCTATATTTAATTTTGTTAACCTTATATATGCACTTTAACCAACAGTCAAAAGAACAGGTCTCAGTTCTTTTGTCACTTTGTGTTTAGAAAAGATCTCATTTGCTTGATATTATAAGTTGGGAATGATGTCACAACCCAGTCCCCTGTAAATGCAGTCGTGAACCGGTACCAGGATGTCTGAAAATTTTGCTAGTTTGAGCCACTGTGAAAAAAAAACTTACCAAATATTGGAAATTTGTTAGCAGAAGTAATTGTATAAGAAATAATTTTATTCTAAAAAACTTGGTAACGTTATATATGTACTTTAACCAACAGTCAATGATACTCTGGATGATATCATGAATGAATCTGGCGATGAGGAGGAACAGGAGGCAGTTGTCACACAAGTTCTTGATGAAATCGGCATTGATATATCGGGCAAGGTAAACATACAAGCTATTTTGTACTGTATCAATGATATAATTTTTATTGGTAACCTGATCATTATTTCATCCCTAACCAGTTTTTCATTATCTAACCTTTCCTTACTAAACTTACACAAAAGAGGACGTTTGGTAACGAAATGGGAGTTGTCAGACCAAACAATGAACTCCAGAAAAAGAAAATCAAAATTTTTCTATGAATAAATTTGTTACTTAAAAAAGCAAGGTCTCTTGATGGGAGAGTTCAGCAACGTGATGTTTACCTTAATCCATTAAAACTAGATAAAATTTCAAGCGAAATCCACCTTTACTTGTAAATTTAAAGTAACTTGTAATATTGGCAGTGCTGTAGCTGAGCTGTTAGCATGTTCAGCTCATAATCCTAGGGTCAGAGACCACTGTGTTGAGTCCTTGAGTAATACACTTTATCTGACTTTGTTCCAGTTGACTCAGCTGTATAAATGAGCACTAGTACATGAGAGATAAGTACGTGCCAGCCCTATGAGCCACTTAGGCACGAGAAAGGATTTAGCTGTAAATTCTTGTTGCACGTTGAGAGAATGTTTGTTTGCTTAGTTTGGTGTACAAACTTGGGGTTGAGAGGAAAAAAGTTTACTACCTTTCTTATCCCTCTGGCAAACATCCATCTATAAAGTAAAGGGGGTCGTGCGATTAACCCTCACTAAGGGATGACAGCCCTGCTCTTGATATAATACCCCTACACTTGATATAAGAGCACTACTCTTGATATCAAACCCTCAGTTGATATAAAACTCTTTCCTTAACCAAAAAAGGGGAAAATTTTTTGCCATTGGTAGATTTTTTAACAAAAGCAGCACTCACTCCTAAACGATTTATTTAGAAGGCCCCTTTGTAGGCGGTGCATGTTGTGGTTTATAGAATGGAATTGCTTGCGTACCATCTTAGTTATCAGCCCTTGGATCTCTAACAATAACTGCATCACTATCTTTCTCAAAATTTAGATGGCGGCTGCACCAGCAGCTCATTCAGGCAAGCTACCCTCTCACAAAGAAGCTTCAAAAGCTGGAACAAGCGATACAGATATAGAAGAAATGTTAGCAAAGCTAAAAGCATAAATCAAATTACAGATATCTTAACTGAATAAAGGTCGCAATAAACCAATGTTGCTTTATGTGTGTTCATTTTCAGAACTCGGCGAATTAGGGATTTGTGGTCCCCGAGTTTTGAAAAGGTTTTTCGGTACTAATACCATGCTCTCCACAGTCTGATCCCCCAAAACATTAAAAATCCACAAGTCTCATGAATGAACACCAAAAAGCAACATTCATTTTGTGAGACAGGTCTTTATATTTAAAAGCATATGTAGTTTGCATGTTACTGACAAACCGTAAGTGAGCTCAACTGAACGGAGGCACAGCGAGGATGGGGAGCCAGTGGATACATCGGCAGACTTTACCCTTAACCTGTTTGCAGTTTTTTTTATAAAAATGTAGCTTTAAATTAATTATTGGGTCTAAAAATCTTATATTGGTTCACAACTGAAGTGCCAACAATGCCTTTACCGGACTTTGTATCTTTAAAAAGTGTTTAAAAAATAATTTTTCGATTCCGTCACACTTTCGCCAAAAAATCAAGATTTAAAGTTCCCGTCTGGCCACGCCCAATGGTGTTAACCGCGCAAAGGAAGACTGGCGACGACTTACGTCACTTCGGGAGTGCCTTTAAGTTTTTTTATGTCCGATTGCTTGACGAGCAGAGCATGGTTTTTATTCATTTACGCCAAATAAAGTTTCACCAAGTTTTTGATTACAGAAGCGAATGTAAAATGAACTGGCAGAAATAGTCGAGGCTATCTGATAGACCTAAAAAGTCGTTCTTCCTTCTGTAGCAACTTGAAGTCACCATTGTCGTACGTGGCCAGTGCGGCAACTTTGAAGTTCGATTTGGAGCAAAGAATTTGCTAAACCGCAAAAATGTTTGTGAATACTCGTTTACTCAGTAAAGATTTAATTTAAACACAAAATAAAGGTACTTTAAGTTATTCTTATAAAAATATGAGTCGCTTTTTCTCTCATTCGTTATAAAAACTATTAAAAACGCTTTGTACAGCGCCTGCAGATTGATTGCAGCAAGTTATAATACTTTCAAAATTAGAATTTCATTTACTACAATTACAGTAACTCAAATTACTGACTCTGTGAAAATGCGATTGAAGTTATTTAGGTGAAATTTCCGTACTCACCCATACTTAATTATGCATACAGTAATGGCCGCCAACTTCACATTTTCATGCGGTTTATGGTCGCCAAACTTCACATTTTCGTTTCCGGAATTAAAATATTTAACCCTTACCCACACTCTAACCATTACTCCTTTTTTGTTAGCTTGTGAAGCGAGGTTTACCTCCGATATATTGGTTTTGAAGATCAATAGCTTCGTATGCATAATGAAGTATGGGTGAGTACGGAAATTTGGCCGTTAAATATTTAAAAGTAAAAGTACAGTACCTGGTGTAGATATGACAAGGAGAATTCCACCTTTTTCTCTTTACTCGGGTGGAATATTATGCACAGAGCGGGCTGTCGACAGATGTATTTCTTGCCCATCGTTGTCCTTCTCGAACATTTAACGGGTTCGATCACAAAGACATCAGCAATAAATTTACCATCTTCAAACCAAGACGTCTTTACATGGTTCCTTTAAGGTAGCCAAGTATTTCTGGGTGTAGAGGTGGGCCAATGTGTCTAATGTTGAGCTTGTGCAAGCCGTATCAAGTTTTTTTTGTAAAAAATTTTAAAAATGCTTCTTTTACAAAATACATCACATGGCTGTCTCCTATAAGTCCCCCACACCCCAGATTTTGTAAAAACTTTTTTCTCAAAGAATAAATAAGAATCTAACGTGCTCTGCACTTCACTCGTTTTTCTTTTGCAAGTGTGAACAGGTTATCGGCCTTGGGTAAGGCTCGTTTTGAAGCATAGGCAGCCCAAGCTTGTAGCAAGTCTAATATAATAACTGAAATGCTGACAATTTCCCGTACAAAATCTTATAAAGTCAAAATTAAAACCGAAAATATTGTGTATTTCGGGAGCGACTTAAGGTGTTTTGGAGGGTTTTCTTGCGATCGCTGTTCCAATCGTAAGGACGAACAAGATAAGTTTTGTTCAAATTTTTAAAACTTTATATGGGTAATTGTTAACATTTTAAAATCATTATAATAGACTTGCTATGGGCTGTCCTGTTGCTCGATTGTAATTAGGTAATTATTTTAATACTTTAACTAATATTTGTACGGTAGCTGTTTTAGAAGCCATTCAGTGGAGAATTAACTTTCTTGAAAATAAACCATTATTTATTATTCATATATCATCTTTGTTATTACTATCATTGCTATCATTTTTATTATTATTATTATTATTATTATTATCATTATTTTCACACAGCATGAGGAGGCTACAAATTAAAGGCAAAGTCGATACATCTATTCCATCTCTCATTTACAAAGATGTACAGTTGCACTTGCAAATACCAACTTGGGTGCCACGAAATCGTTTAACAGTTTCAATTAGGAGATAACGCCGTGTAATAAGTCACGTTTCCAAAATAATGTTCTATAATCTCCACAGGCGCTTTTATTATTTCGCATTACACTGCGTGCATTATTTCGGTTTATGTAAAAAGAAGCGGATGCTTTAACAAGTCATTACACCTGCCACGTTACAATGTCTTTTAAAACTGCCTTGAAAAAAAGAACTTGCACATAATCAGGCCTTTGCTACATTCAAATGTAACTGATCTGAAAAACAAGTACGGGAAAGTCGACGACAGCGGTTTAGAATCACACACTTCTTGCTTGCCCTTTCCAATCGCAAATGCCTAGTTTGCTTTCTCTTTTGTCCGAGTTACACTTGGTAATCAGAAAAAAATATAAAAAGGGTTTTGTTCTTAACAAACAACTAATGAGATAAAATTGTTTGAATGGGACATAATAAAAAAATTAGAATATTTTAAGTTTCACCAATTAGATAATTTAAGCAAGTACGGAGCTTTCGAATTCTACCCAGTGCACTTTGTCAATGTGAAGTGGTGTTTGCTTGGCCTCGATATGGTTTTGCAAGCCGAGCAGCGCTTTGTAGACTGGGGAGAGTTTAATAGTCAGTTTTTTTTAATTTACTACTTTAAATCATGTAGTAAAGGCGAAGGGAACAACCCATAGGGCCTAACGAGTTCTTACAACTTACCTTAGTTTTTAATATCAAAAGAGTGGAGACAAAGTGCTAAACTACTTGAACAAATGAATACAAACTAATCATAAATTATGCCAAGATGAAAAAGATCATGCTTTACATGAAAGTGAATCGAATGTGTACAAAAGAACATGGTGAACACGATACGTAGAATATTTTTACGATGACACAAAATACTTTTTGAACTCTAAATCTTAAAAGTTGAAAGCGATGAACGGTTTCGTATTACGATTTTGTATACTTTTGCAGCTGAATATCAAATTTACCATAATTTGTGTTTGTCTTGCGGATATAGAGTTTTTTTGTTAGCTTTGGAACGAGTGCTATTTTTATGACTTAATAAATTGTTTACAAGTCTATACATGAATGTTGGTATCACCGATGCCGGTTCAACTTCGGTCTCAACCGCTCAGCATGATATCGAGGCCAAGCAAACTCCATTTCACATTAACAAAGGGCTCAGGGTAGAGCTCAGACGCTCTGTATTTGCTCGAACTATCTGACTGGTGCAACCAAGAATATTCTAACTTTTCATAGGAAGTAAGCTTTGGTAAAGTTTGATTAAGTTGTTTTCAGCCTGCTATGCTTCATTGTCATGTGGGCAGTTCACTAGGGGGTGTGTCCTATCCTGTTTTTCCATCTGTCATGATCGTGGATAGTTGCACTGTTCGCAGTACATAAGAGCTCCGTGGTTTTCGAACGTACAATGTCTGCAGGACCAAGGCTTCTCTGAAAGGAAGAAAATCACAAAACAATCACCCATTCATCAATAGAAACGATAATAGTAATAATATTAGAATATCTTAGGGAAGAATTCAAAACAATGGTATTTTTAAGAAACCCAATTTTGTCAAGGGAGGTGGTGGGTGGCGGCACATACCCCATTACCCCATCCCTCCCAACTTTTTCAGAGCTCAATTTCTTAAAACCTGAATAAGGGGTATTGGTTTTTATTGTATTATGGACTCATCTCTCCACAAAGAAGGCGTTATTGCAAGCACTTTATCCATATCTGTTTTATTGAATATGATGTTAGCTCCTGAAATTCAGCATTTTTGAAAAAAAGGTGGTGGGTGGCGGCACACAATACCCCACCCCCTAAATTGGGCTCCTAGGAAGTACCATTGTTTTGTACTTTTCCCTAACTCGCAACCGTGTTCTTAACTGTGAAGTACGCATGTCAACAAGGCCAGACCAAAAGCATATAAAGGCCCACTAATTACACACAGACAAGGGAGATATATAGACAGACATACAATTGCAGTGCCTGTGTGTCCATGCATTTCCCCTCAACTTGAATTTTTCAAGGAAGGGGGGGTTGAGTTGGAAACAGGCTTCCCAAACATAAAACTTTTTATGCACCTATGAATTTTAGTACGACCGACCTCAAGTATTAAGTGTTAGCTAATATGTAAATAACAGCTACTGTTTAAGAGAATGTATAGAAATTCTTATCAGTGGAGGGCACAGCTCGTCTTCAACTATAAATTAAATGGCCTAAAAATGGCACAAACACTGGAACAAAACACAAGAAGGCAACGCATTAGTAAATGAAGTTTATTCCAAACTAGGTAGTAATTTGCACATATTTAGAGATTCAAAAGAATTTCTGATACATTCTCTTGTACGGTACCTGTTACTTATGTATTAGCTGACACAAGTACATGAGGTCTGTCGTACTATGGTTCGTAGATGCATCAAAAAGTAGAATTTTATGTTTGGGAAGCTGTGGGTTGAGATGGACAAATCTCAGCCCACTTGCATAACCCAGGATTCGATGCCTGGTCCATAGAGGTGCGAGGCACAAGCGCTACTCGCATTCCGAGACTTTCCGAAAACATTTTTAGGCCAACTATCAAGGGGTTTTCTTCCATAGCTAAGAAGGATTCCAACTGGCTTGACTCTAAAATATTAATCAGTCATGTTAAAGGGGAACTGAACTCGAAAATCAACATTTTTTAAATGAAATCTTTCAAGGTGTTGGGAACATATCTAAATATCTTTTTCTTGTGTCATGCTGATTTTCTGAGAAATTATAGTTCGTATGTGCGTGTTTCAGGTTGTTTAGGGTCATTGAGTGTGGGTACTTGTTGACTAAACAAATGGCATAGGTTACGGGGAGGGAGTGAGGCTTGAACTGTTTTTGTTGTCCTAAGTTCACTTACACAGTCAAGAGTGAAAGTTACAACTTGCGTTGAGTGCGCTATCTCACTCTAATGATTAATTTTTTCAGTCCGAGCCAATTCTTACCCATATCTGACGTCATAGCTTCACTTTTACCCCTTATTCCCTATTTCTGAGCCGCTGGTACAGTGCGGCAAGTAATGTGCAAGTAACTCGGAAAGTCATTGCGATACGAGGAATTTTTTAAATATCGTTTTCCCACTCAGTTAAAGATTTTGTTTTACAAAAGTTGATTTTAGGGTTCAGTTCCCCTTTAAGTCTTCAACCAGCTGTTCATTCTTATTTCTTTAACCATTCAAGGATTTTCAAGTACCTTGACTACATATTTTTAAAGAATTTCATGTGTGGAACCACAGAAACTGGAGTATTAACTTTGCAGTAATAATAACAACACAATTTTTGTCTCAACTCCAAAAAAAAATGAAATGGAATGAGAGCTTTGTCTACAAAGACTTCTACGACCTCAAATACAAGTTTTTGTGTTCGACTCTCACAAAGCTTTTCTTTCAAAGGGTTTCATAAACTTTTCTAAGACAAGGTTGCAAGGGTTAGCATGACTGTAAGATTATAACTATATATTAATTTACAGTTTCAAAATATGCGCTAACCATTAAAAATCAAAAATAGCAAGATTAACTACTGATTATGAACTGACAAGCTAAGTAACAATAGGACTAAAAGCAGCTTAACTGAGAGCACTACAGAGCAAAGTCGGCGTAGTGTGCGCAGTTATTGCTAGCATTAAACCTTTAACTATGAAAACAAATTTTACACAGCTTATAACGGTAGCATTGCCAGAAGCAGATTTATCATGTTATAGCATTATGTAGCATGCAGTTGTTTTTTTGGTTGTTTCCTTGAATTGAATCTTTCAGTTTTTTTATCTTTTAGAGTTGGTTTTAACAAAACTCAAACAAGCAATATACAGCTTCATTTAAGGCCATGCCACTGAAAAGGATGAATAACTCAAGTTTCGTAGGTGATGGGTTGGAATCCCACCGAGGTCAAAGAAATGTTCTCTTTCCTTTGGATGGGTTTATGGGGTATGTACCTTGTTGATGCTGTACGGATCAGCGAAACTCAGATTATTTCCCGTTTCCAATGCAAAGCTTTACCTAAATTTGTACTTGTATTTGTGGGTAAAATGAGGATATTTTTGATGCTGTACGAATTGGCCTACTCTGATTATTTCTCATTTCCTATTGCGAGGCTTTACTCAATTCTGTACTTCAATATGTGGGTATAATGGGTCATTGTTGATGCTGTAGGTGGGCCAAACTCTGATTATTCTCATTTGCAGTGGCAAGGCCTAACTTGAAGATATATAATTATTGTACATGAACTTACACATACAATACTATTTGAATGAAACAAATGAGCAGAGAGAAAAACGAAGCCAGACTCCACCATATGGTAGCATATCACCAAAACAACCACGATAGAATTTGATCTTTGCAATTCTTTGCCCAAAAATGCAGGCTGCACTGCAGGATTCTTTTTACATTGCTTTGACTAGAGAATGATATAGCCGCTTATAAAACAAGCACTCAGCGCGAATTAAGTATTACAAAACACAGCTTCAACAGCAGTGGTATCACGAATCTGCTTGAGGCAACACATACCTTCATTGTAAATTGGCAGGGCGGGAGGTTCGTTCTGAGGCCGGTCTAAGGTGGGCATGGATATGGCATGTCGTGACGGCGGGGTGTTGGTAGGCACACCCGGGTTATGACTAGCATTTACCCAGATCCACTCACCCCTCTCCAGGCTGGGGTCTTCTGGGGGGCTCGGAGAAATGTCTTCATTTCCTGCTGGTTGACAAAACCAAATTTGGGAGTAAAGACCTTATTTATAAATGGCATCAATAATTTATAAATAATTATTCTTTTGTAAACATTCAAATGAGCCCTACTACCAACCCAGTTTGAGCTTAACTTCTTTCAAAAGAAAGTGCTTCCCAAAAAAATGGCAAGAGGGGTTAATATGAATGCAGATAAAAGAATGCCCAAATCACTGAGAGTCATTTATGTAAGCTCTATATATGCAAATCTTTACTCATTCAAGTCCTTTGTGCCGGGGATAAAAAGTCTCAAGTTCGTTGAATCACAAAGAAAAAACAAAGGACTGAAACTAGTACCAAAAACTTGCATTAGATAAATGATGTGTTGTTAGAGTCACACTGAGTTGTTGATTCTTCACTATCTAATTCTAAAACATTAAACATTGATTTGTTTTCTTCGAAATGTAAGTTTTCTTGCAGTTTGTGTTACAGAAGCAATGAAACAAGGTCAACATGTTTTTTGAACACTACAAATTAACTTTCTTGTGGTTCTAAACTTTTCAAAAGGTATGAGTTAAAACTAATCAAGCTCTATTCAGATTCAGGTCTTCAAAATGGTTAAGTTTAAAAATATCTTTATAATGCATTTGTAAATAAAATAAGAAGGACTTTTAACTCAGTAAACAGTACCAACCCACCATTGTATGGAGACATGTCAAGCATCGAATGCATTCGGTCAAACTCATATGGTCCTAGAAAAAAGATTACAATAGGTTACAGGGTTCCCCTTCATTCTGATGAAGCCTTCCACAAGTGAAGGCGAAACGTAATGCATTTTTAATTTTATAGATTTTATCTTTTATCATGTACCACTCTGCCACCTAGCATGGGTTTCAATAAACAAGCTGTTCAGAAACCCCATGCCATACAACAACCACTCATCTGGCTTGTCTATCTTGAAGAGCAGAATTATTCAAACTCAATAATCTTTTAAAGTATTTCCCTGGCTTTCAGGGATTATGAGGCCGTGGCCTGATAGTGACACAACTTCAGTTTTTAGTAGTTCTGTTTAAGCCAATATAAAAACTTTTCATGAAACTTTTTGGAGTAAGCTCCTTTTTCAGCTGTCAGGCTGATAGTGACAAACCCTAACCTTGATTATTCAACACTCCCTCATGATATGTAGCATTTGGAAAACTTTGAACTCTTCTAGGAGGGCGGGGATTTGCTGTAAAGCAAAAAGTAAGATACAACTAGTTAAAATTTATGGACTGAATATTTTTGTAAATTATTAGAGTTAACTGTACTATAAATGTTCCATGTGCATGGTAAAGGTAAAGGTTAAGGTACCATTATTTAACTTCAGTAGTTCTTTCAGCTCTCGGAGAGTGCTGTTATCAATGGAAGCCAACAGTGCACCCTTTACCCCCTCCCTCTGTCAGTGCTCCATTTTACAGGTATTCAAAGCTACAGCTACACACTACAGACGTGCAGTTCCCCGGCCGGGAATTGAACTGGGGACCTCTAGCTCCAAAGGCCGCACACTAACCATCTGAGCTACACCTGTTCCTAAGTGTAACCTCTTTGAACCTGGTCCCACACTTTCCGAGTGCACTTTCCCCTAACATAGTTAAGGAGAACTTTGCTTTTTATCTGAACTTATATTAATTTCCATAATTAAATTGCAAGTTTTGTAAAAATGAAACTTGGAGAAGGCAATGAAGAGGGAGCAACGTAAAAATAAAACCCTTTAGTATGACAGTGCCTACCAGATGGTCGAGGTCTTGTTTGTCGGGGCATTGTAACAGTGCTGGTGAGTCTCTGAAATGGCATTTCTGGAACTTCGCCGAGGACACCTGGTATAATTTTATGATAAACAATTTTAAGAATTCTAATCAGACTATCAATTTGAAACATCAGACAACATTTCGGTGTCCTCATGACACCATCATCAGGTCAAAATAAAATATTTAGATAACAAGAATGTTTATAATGAATCATTGAATCAATGAGCATAAAAGATTTGGCCCAATTTTCAAGCATAGTCAAAATATCACTCACATTAATACCTAATATGTTTCGCATTCTTAAAGTGCCGATTTGTATTTAAGCCAAATTGGGCTGCTGATGTATCTCAAGGTAGATAGATCACCAGTGCAGGTCTGGCTCAAATTTATCCAAAGGTTATGGACTGGCAGCAGATTTAAAAAAAAATGCAAAGTTAATTTGTTAGAACCCAAAATGACAAATTCATCAGTTGAGAATTATAAATGTTAATATTTCAAGAACCACACCAGATTTTGACAAAAGTTTCTGCTCAGCATTGATTTTAATATATTTTAATATAAACTGAATCAGTGAATAGCTTTTTTGCATGCTCTGACTGGTTCCTGAAATGTTCAGTAAATATCCATTTAATGCCCATTTAATGCACCTTCTTGATCTAATGATGGGGAACTATAATTAATGCATAAGACACCAAAGCAGTGAAACAAATTAATTCAAAAGATGAGACAAACACAGAAAGGGCATTCAGTTGGAAGATAATGAACTAAGTTGTACTTTAAAACTGTTTCAAAATACATCTTTCAAGTTTCTAACCTTGTGATATTGAGTTGTTAATCAAATTTACTTTATGTTAATTTCAAAACTTTTGGACATTCTAACATTCAGAAGTTGAATATTTTGGACCTTTTTTTTGTCCAAAAATTTAATCGCCTGAATATTTTTGTAATCAAAGTACCAAATACATTAGCTAATGATTATCAGTATACATTGACTTTGTACAGCACTAAATGACTAAGTTGCAAAGCATTTACCTTGGCCATTGTTAATTCTGTCAATTTCTTTGGTCATTTGGTCAATTTCACTTTGAAGATAATGGTTTTCTTCTCTTAAATGTTTAACTTCTTTTTCCTAGGGGCAAAAACTGAAACTTAGCATTTTGTATGCAAGAAGTTGCTATTATTAAAATTTTGTTTGCAAACAAATGTATATCTATCTATAAATAATTATTATGCAAATTCTTGGTTGTCTGAGGTAAGAAAAAGTTAAATAAATTAAAGGGTCTAGTGCAAAAACGACATAAGTGATTTTGTATGAAATGCTAAATTTTCCCAGTGGTCATGAAAAGATAACAGGGAAAATATAGAGAGAAATGACAACTACATCAAAAGTCACATACATCGTTTTTGCACTAGACCCTTCGATTAAAAGTCTTATCATTAATTTATTTTGTAAGTCTTATCAATGAGCATGAAACAGGATTTTTTCGTGGAGGGGAGAGAGAGGAGGGGGGAGGGGGGGAAGGCTTTTTAGGGACTGAATTAACAACAGTTTTGCTTACAAAATTTAAATATATAAACTAATTATTGCTTATGATTGCAGTGACTAGGTGGTTGAAAGAGCCAGAAGTAAAATCTAATCAAAGTATATATAACTATATACTTTTGAGTTTTCTAACAAATTAACTCATGAGTTATAAATTAAAGCACATCTACTCTACTCACAGTTGGATTTCCACCAGCTCTAAACTTTTGATTGATCAGATCTTCTTCTGCAAATTGGACCTGCTCGCGAATTTTTGTCACTTTGACACACTCCTGTTCCAGTTGCTGCGAGGAAAAATACTTTCAAATGAACTAGTTTTTAGTATTTCTATTGGCAATGTGCTGACTAAGCAGTTAGTATGTTTGACTTGTAATCCTAGGTTGCAAGTTCGAACCCTGGTCAACAAAAACAGCAGTTATCATACTTACCACTCTTAGCCTCTCAAGTCGCTGTCTTTGATGCTGAATAAGGGCTGAGGAATTTGAGAAGAAACATCAACATTAAACTAATGATAATAAATAAAATACAAAACCTTACAAATTCAATTTCAATTTTTTATATACGTCTAATTATTTACTTTGCTTTTGTGTTTTTCTGTACAGGTTCAACTCCTTCGCAGAGCCTTCTTCATGTTAAGTGAGAATCAACATTAGCAGTCACGGGCTTTACAAACATGTGACTGCAGCATATTGTCCCACATGTGGGGGTGCAAGTATCAGCCTGTGTCCTTGTTCAAATAAGGCCTGTGAACACGGATGTAAATTGCCTCCTTGATTCCCTGTTCCAACCATCGAAACTTCAACTTGGACTTGGTGAACAGGGCTCTGCGAAGGAGTTGAAAGCTTGCCATTGCTTGCTAAGATTATAATTGTACTGTGTATTGTAAAGTTAAATGATTTTTTTGAAATTATTTACTTTAATTTACTGTAAAAAATGTCAGACTGACAAAAGTTTTGTATAGGTGTTTCAACAGCTTTGATATGTTGGACCCTTTTATTTCTTCTCTCAAACTGACACTGTCTATTTGTTAGCTATTCTAACTGTCAGACTGATGACGGTTTACTAAAGGGGCATTGCTCTCAAAACAATTCATCCCCAACTCCTTCAACTATACTTGATAATTAATGGAAGAGTGAATCTTGGGTATATATAGTTTCAAAAGAAGAAGAAATTATTGATTCACAAGTTGAAAGCTCAGAAAAAATTCTGAGTCACGGACGGGAATTGAGCCAGCATGATTTGAAGCTATTAATTAGCATTAATATACCTTGATTATATTCATCCACTGATGGCTGTCGCTCGCCTTGATTACCAGGTGTATTAGAAGTACTGGTAGGTATGACTGGTGAAGACTGGCCAACTGTTCTATGTGGCCTCATGTTGGGCTGGTAGAGAACAGGTCCCTCGGGTGTATCGGGTATGGTTATTGACAGAGGCCTGGCATAAGTTTCATTTAAGGCTTGACGACCTCTGATTGGGCTGTCTACATTATCCTGCCCTTCACCATAGAGCAGTCGCTCATACTCCTGTGCCAAAACTTCTCTACACATTTGAAGATTATCAGGGTTCTGAAAAAAAAAGTCAGAAATGATCAATGTTAACCTTTACAGTCTGAACCAATTTATCAACATCTAACTTCTTTTTACATCATTTAATTGTGAACATAGTATATTCAATGTTATAAGAAAGGATAGAATGAACAAGGCAAACTTGTTAGGGAGGGAAAGGGAAATATCTCAAGCTGTTAAAGGAGAAGGTATGGACCCTAAGTGAAAAAAATGGCTCCAGATAAACAAGAACACTTGAACAGAATGTGTGTAATTTAAATCTTCTATTTCAGGGTGAGACTTCTTCTTGCCAAAATACAACTTCATTAAAATAACTATTAATAGTAACGTCTAATTTTATCATAAAAAAAAACGGTGTCCAGACGCAGATGGGGAAGGGGAAGGGCCAGTTGGGCTGCTGCCTCCCCCTTTTAAAGGAAAAAGAACCAGACTCTTTGGTGCTTATTGGTGCGTGCTATGCAAAGGATGAGGGTTTGCCTTGGGATTTATGGCCCTCTCTTCCTAAATTTCCTGGTCTGTGCCTGGTGCCAACTTTAGTAGGATATGAACCCACCAAGATCGAAGAAATATTGATCCAGAAGGGGTGTCATTTATATAGGTGTGTATATGTGATAACTTAAATGATATTTAATGAAGGCATGAAGTTAATGAAGCATAATATGTACATATAACACTTCATTCAGGATTTGTCCACTTTTCTCAAAGAAAAACTTATGGACTTTTTTAGGACTTTTTAAGGTAAGATCATGCATAAGACATCAACCACCAGAACTGACTTAAAACACCACTTTTTATATTGATTTTCCTTGACACAGTTATATAGTTATAGACTTTGTTGTTATTCATGGACCTGACACTAAAGTCTATAGAACTGCAAAGGTTTGATTTGGCATTATATAAGCAGAACTATTACTGTGCACTTTTCATGACAACATAACAGTATAGTCTTCATTTAAACTCAACAAACTGTATGATACATGCTTCTCGAAGTATCACATGAGAATGATTGATTTAAAAAAATGCCAACTTCAGTGAAAAGGCAAAAGTTAAAGGACTTTTTAAGGATCATGACTGATTTTTTGTAAAATTTAAGGACTTTTGAGGCCTCAAATTTTGGAAAGTGAAAATTAAGGACTTTTAAGGTTTTTGAGGACCTGGACGAACCCTGTTCATTCTATATTTAAAAAATTTGGCAAAAATATACCAGACTTTGATTTAAGAATATGAACCTACGATCTTCAAAATGATGGTCGTGAATCTATCAAATGAATGTAAGTCCTGACAGGGGGGAGGGGTGGGTTAGGCAAGGGGTGAGAATTTGATGTAAAGTATATATCCCTGGAGAAAGAATTTGATCAAAAACTCAGCCTTGTAAGTCCAGATATTTGAATTATGAAAGTGCTTGGGAAAAAAAAGGTTTCTTTGACTGTTGAAAAAGTGTTGTCCTCCTGGGTGGGGTGTTTTGCTTAAATTTGATTAGTAATCTAGAGCTCCAACAACAACAATGATTATTTATTGTACCCTCATTCATACTTAATACAGTTTTTTGAAAGAAATTATGTAATTTAGGTACAATATTTTGGGTACTAACTTCAAAAAGCTAAAAATAATTGAAGCACTTTGAGCATTAGAATTATTTTATGGTTTTTTGTTCAAATCTCCACCCTTTGCCCATATACCCCCCCCCCCTCCCCTCCCTTTCAGGACTTACATTGATAGGTGCACTACACATACACTTGAGAGCAGATCATAGATAAATTTATCTTGATAACAAGTCAATGGCACTTTTTAATGAACTAATGAACTCTCATCCCACTTCATGCATGCACTCAGTTACATATAATTGACAATCTTAATATTTTCAACATGGAAATTCTTAAATCACAAAGATTTTTGGAAGTTATCAATGTATTTCAAAAATAGACCTTAGCTAATATGGTTAGTAATGTATTGACCAAAAAGGTGCTTTTATGTTCTAGCTAAAAGTAAAACAAACAACTTCGATAATGAATGAGGTCAAAGTTCTGATTTTGGCTTGTTATCCACAACTTGAGTTGTTATTTTACTAATTCGCATTTATATTTATTTATCATAGTTTCCTTGGACCTTGCATTTAAATTACAATCCCTGTCTGAACGTAAATAACTAGCCTTTGTCGTAAGCTTTGTCATGTGCCCAAACTGTATCAAACAGAACAGTTAGTAGCAAATACTACGCCCTGAAATGGTTAAATTCAAAAGAATTCTTGAAAAGAACCGATTCCCTTGAAAAAGTCTGCGCGAAATAAAATGTTCTGCTAGCTGTTGTCAAACGCGAAAAACTAATGCGGTTTGTATACTTACGAACAAATGAACTTGACAGTTAACTGTTTCGATTGTACCCGTGTTTTGTCAAATGGCGATTATTTTTAAACTCTTTATAACAGAACCAGAACCTGAGAAATTCACAGGCCTTAAAGAATTATTCCTTCAAAACGAATTTGGCAACAGTTCCACTTTATATATACCACCGAACTAAGGAAGTGAAACCATTTTGTTAGTTTTAAGTTCGTTCGCTTCTTAGCTTATTTTGCTCCTATTCGGCTCAAATTCACAAGTTCCTACGTTAATATTTAACACTGCAATTTTTCTTGCAGATTCTAACAAAACAAGAGAAAAATCAAATTATGTTTCCTAACAATCACCGACTTACCTCTCGTAGAGTTTGTGCGATGAGTTCGTCCGCAATTTCAGGAAACATTGATTTTAGTTTTTCGAAGTTGCACATCTGTTGGTTTGCAAGCGGTTTCGTCGGTTCCATACAAATGCGTGACATGGATCATTTGATTGAGCCCTCCGTAAACTTTAAAAGCCGACTCTTCGCAGATGTGGAGAAGATACACAGCTCAAATTTGTAAGTTTTTGACTCCACAACAACCCACCGCCATATCACCAGTCGTTCGATTCCAGGTTTATTTGCGTGAACTGAACCTGCGCACACAAGCGAGGCACGTGATCCGAAGACCTTTAAAGAAATCGATATTAAGTCGATAACTCTGCAGCCAAACTCAAAGAAGGCTTTCAAAACAGACCTACCAAAATGCCACGATATGAACTTGCAGTAATCTCGAGAATCATGAGCAAGGTAGAGTTATTGTTTAAAAGCGAAATCATTCTTTTATAATTAGGAAAACTGTATTTAATCCAGTCAATCTTCACTTATACAAAGATATACCTGATAACTAGCTGTGCACACAGTATTAAATGATTATACATTATAATAAAATTTGTATATATTCTTTGAATCTAGTAATTATAAATGAGCTGTTATCAAATTCACGTATTAAAGTAGTAAAAATACATATAGTTTTGATATCGCGAAAAGCGATGAAATTGAACCAGAAAGATGGCTATCTGCAGTGAATGACCGTTAAATTTTAGAGCACAAAGTCAGCGATTAAAGTGGTTAGTTATTGGGGAAAAATTGACTTAAAATTATTTAAAACAATTATTTTCTTAAGAAAATAGCTGATAATTCAAAGGTTTTGGATAGCAGGTTAATTTCGCTGGTTCACTGAACTCAGGTTGCTGGGTGCTATAGCCAGGGGAAATTAAGTATCAGACCTCTCAACCTTGAAGCACTGAAAATCTGGAGTTGGAAGATAAAAAGTTTGGAGATTTCAGTAAAATTCTGGAGATTGACTATTATATATATTTTTGGGGGGCTTTGGAAAAAAAGGGTGGCACTTTTTCAGCGTAGTATGTTCACAATAAGAATACCATTCAGGAGAGTTTTTAACACAACATTTATTTAAACTAAAATGAAAAAGATCTTCAATCTCAATTTCTTCAAAATCTTCCATTTTGATTTGCACCAAAATGTCGTGTGGGCATGATTCAGATGGTGAGAGACTGGTAACTAGCGATGACCTATATTTGGCACTGATTTTCTAAATATGGATTCTTGGGGCTCAGTCCCCTGGCCGACCTGGTGTGGCTGAATTTGTTTTAGAGAATAGCTTGATTTTGAACAACGATTAATTTTTTTGGGCATAGAGAAAAACTATAGGTTTTCTTTGAAAAATATGAGATTTTCCAAAAATCATGAGATTTTCATAGCGTACCATGAGATTGTGAGATTTAGCTGAAAATTTTGAGTCTCACAGCAAAACTGTGAGACTTGAGAGGTCAGGGATATACCATTACAACTTTATACTACAACCCGTTTATAGAAAGTGTTTAATATTCAAGTTTAATTATAAAGTGCAAATCCTATTTATTTAGCACAACAATAATTAAAGCTAGATTTAGATAGGTAAAATAAGTCCTCTCTCTAATTTATTAATAATAAAACTTATATAGTTTAAGCCACTGAGGCTCTTAAAAGAAATTAAGGTCTGCCATTTTCTAACACCTGCAAATGGTTTGGCATAAATTTTATATCTTCTTGCATATAATAAATTAGTCCTACAATTACAATTTTTTTGTGAAATCTATATAGTTACATGCATCATGAATTGTAGCTTTTTTTACCCTTTGCAGACCAATTTAGCAAATATGCTTCGCCGAACTGCACTGTCCATTTTAGATAAAGGGGGTGTAGTACGAAAAATGGAAAACCTTGGTGAGCAAGAGCTCCCATACAGAATGCGAGCTCATGCAGAGTGGCACACACATGGCAGGTAAACTTTTTAAAATTATTTGATACCAGAAACTCATTTGAAAAAGAAGTTTTTTAGATGTACAGTCAGATTGGCTCTATTAAAAGGCTGCCTATTAAGTGTCCCCCCCCCCATCAAGGCACCATTTTCTCAACTCCCAGGTAATTCATATCAACTCAAAGAAATGCTGTACATTTCAACTATGTGCCTAAACAACTTTTTATTTATTCGATTAATCTGGATTTTTGCTTCATCAGGTATTTTCTATTTGATATGGAACTTTCTCCTGATGGGGTTGCTCAGCTTCGCAATGAACTGCGGATGGACTCTGACCTTGTCCGACCGCGAGTTATAAAGATTCAAAGCCGATATGATTCAAAACCTTACACACACTCAGAGCTGGAGTGCTGGAAAAGCTACAAGGAGCCATGAATCATGCTTGAAGTTTCAACAGTTTAAAACCCAATATTGTAATCGGCTTTTTATTTCTCCATGCATAGCTCTGAAACAAATTCATTTGATCAAGCAATGCAAGTTGTAGACAATTGATCCTGAACAGTTGAAGAGAGTAAAAATGTATTGGGAGATTTAACTAACTCATTCTCTGACTTATCAGAGGATTAGGCGAGAGTGAGTAAATCAGTTTGGGGATTACTTAGCTAGGAAGACAATTTAATCAACCCTTGGAACTGTTGTTAACTATAGCTTTGTCAGGATGACACAATCTGGGGCCCTTGTGGGTCTAGAGCTTTAACTGATGGTGTTATGCTGTAAACTGTAACAAATTACTTGTGGCAGTCATCATCGTTATTGAAGAAAGCAGTTAGCTTGGTTGAGTAAATGTGTTGTTCCACTCCAAGGTTAAATGGCATACTTCAATCACGTGACGTGGGTGGTGGAAGCAAAAATGTTAGGTGGGGGGCGTTGTGGAAATTGTAACAATTTGTTATAAAATATGAGGTTCCTACTTAAAAGCTGCTTTTGTAAGCCAGAAATTATTGGGGGTGGGGGGTGG
>JAOBAT010068539.1:0-22563 GCA_026413305.1 Hydrozoanthus tunicans | reverse complement strand
TTTCATGTGTTTTTCATGTGTTTTTCATGATACAAACCCATGAAAAATACCATGAATTTTGCCATGAAAAACCTGTGGTTTTCCCATGAATTATCCATGAATTACCCATGAAAAATTTCACAGGATTTTCATGGGTTTTGGTTTCATAGTGCTACAAGCAGTAAAACAAAATATCATTGCCGGCTAAAATTGATAACTATATTATTATCTAATTTAGGATTTTGTAACTTGTTCATTCTCCTCCCATTTGGAAATTAAATTAAAATTCAAATTAGTTTCACCAAGTATTGATGTCATGATACTACCAAATACGGATTTGTACTGGAATTCCTTTAAAAATTAATATACTGCAACATAAATCATATAACATTGGTAATAAAAAAAATAGCTGAAACTCATACCGTGCAATTGCATCATGTGTTTCAGCCAGCGCCTTGTGATGAGAGTGAAGAATCTTTGTCTGATTGGTCAAACATTCCTGAAATTTACTTAAAGCCTCTTTCACTCCAACAGTTTCTAACAAACAAACACCCTGAATAAAGAGAGTTTCACATTCTTGGAATATCCGCATCTCTTCACGAAGGTCTTTCACCAAGCAACAGTCTTTGTTTAAGCAGGTCCCCATCAGTGTACCCTCATCTCCCTGTGACGGCTTCAAAGCACTCTTGCACTTTGGGCATGCAAAAGCAGAGAAACAAAGCCGTTTGTTCTCTATCTCTTCATCGCTGAAACAATTAGGAAATGTCTTGAGAATTCAATGCAGTGATTACACATCAAACAGCTTTAATTACTTTCATAACATTTTGAAAAAAAAAAACAAATTGATTTTACTAAATTCATGTACCAGTAAGCTGGAGCTTTGATTTTCTGCTTTTCACACTAGATCATTGTGTCTATCTAACATAACATTTTATAATTTTCACATACATTTTACATTTGTAAGTATAGTTTTATAAATTACAGAAGACTAGAGTTCATTACAATTGACTATTATCATTTTTTCTTTTGTAATTAGTGTATTTTTGAATTCCTAGAGACTAAAGTACTAAGGCAGTTGTTCTGAACCCCTTCAGTTGCAAACATGATAAATTTCAATAGCTTATGGATTAAATTCCAAAACTCTCTGTTCACAAACTCTTGTCTTATAGCTCTGGGCCAAGTTGTTCAAAGGTTGATTGGCGATAAGTTAACTCTTAACAAAACCTATTGGTTGTCATGGTAGTTAATCAACATGGATTGGGGCTAATCGTCTTTTGAACAACTTGGCCCTGTTCAATATTCATCCTTATACTCTCTATATCACTACTGTAATGTTTCAGTTCCCCATTACTCTGTGTGTCACTACTAAGTCTCAGTTCCCTGATACTCTGTGCATCACTATTTATAATGTCCCATGTTACAAATGTTATCATTAGGCTTCATACTCTTTGTCATCAGTTGAGAGAGTTTTGCTTTCTGCTTCATCTTCAAAAAATTGCCTTGTTTGATAAATTCATTTTTTTAATTACAAAATAAATTATTTTGTGTATAGTAAAGATAATGAAAAACTGGCTTGGACCGAAACTCACCTTCGACATGCTTTGCAGTTACAGGTAAAGAAATACTGGTTATACAGTGCTTGTTGGCGAACTTTCCTGGTCATTCGATTGACATGTGGCCCTGCACAATGAACAGTTGTCAGAGAAGTTGAGAAAAAAAGCAGCAAAATTTATAATGACTGTCAAAGTAATTAAATATAATCATGAGAAATTTAGTGTAAATTCTCACTAAAAGCCACGAGAGATAAGCACTAAGTTCTTCAATTAGTCCAATCCCTTCCATGGAGATAGAGAATCAGTCATTAAAGCACAGAAAATGCTTTACTGACCTGTATACATTTTCTTGTACAATTGTGAAGTTAAATCAAGATCTCAGACACTCACCATAGCAGTGGGCAATTTCTGTACCACTTGAAATGTTGTGAGTGGCTCTTACTACCAATGAGCCATCAACGAAGCTGTCAGGAAGAAAATAAAATTATTACAGCTTACAAACAATTTCTGTGTTGGTAGTTGGATTGATAGATACAAGAAAAAAGGCAACATCATTAGAATCGAATCCTCACAGAGATCATTGGGATTACAAGCCTCTATTATGGTAAAATAAATTTTTCAGGACTACAAATAGCTGGACAACTGTAACTTACAGTATTCTCAAGTCTTAAAAATATTTATTAATGTTGGAAAATAAAATAGAGTAGCTTTGGTAGTTTTCTTTTTACACATACTGGTTGTATCAAAATAGGCCTTTAAAGTTTTTAAAAGAGTTTAAAGCCTTACCTGACAATGACATCTGGATCACAAGCATGATTCAACAATGAGGCAGTTGGATAGATGGCTGAAGCTATGCGGCACTGTTCCCTTGTTGAAACTCCATGTTCATTGCTTGTTGAAACAATAGCAGTGATTGCATGTACATTACAAGTAATCTGTTGTTGATGATGCAGCAACAAACACCCAACCATGTCAGCAGTGAGACAGTCCTTGGCTGTTTCAAGACAGTCATTGTCTCTGTCTAGCCCAAGTAATGCAGATGCATGTTGCTTCAGTGAAGGAAAATTTGTAGGCAAGGTCTCAGTTTCTCTTCCATTCAAAACTTTCTCATTTTTCTGATCAACACCACAGCTTCTGCATGATTCTTGTGATTCTGTAGTTTGATTGGCAGATGGGCTTACTTCGGAAGTTGATGTGCGTGTGTCAGTATTGCTGCTTTCTACTTTCTGTGACAAGTCTTCTACTGTGCTTGCTACAAACTGAGCAAGAAGAGCAGCATTCTGGGAAAAGTAATTGCACACTGATTAGTTCTATTATTCTCATATCAGGGCTCAAAGTTCGTCATTTTTTCTTGGCGCATTTTTGCAACTAACTTTCAAAAATTAGGCGCATTTCCAAAATTTGAGGCGCAAAGGTTCAAAAGCCTTTAGTTATTTTAGCCAGCGGAACATGCATGAACTCTTTCAAGGAACATAAATGAAGTATCCAATTGTGTAGTGGGCAATGATGGGGTTGCAAGGTGATCACCGACAAATGCGGATCAAAAAAAAAAACGATAAAAACCAGACAAGAGACAGTGGAAAACAGCTTTTCTTATTGTTCACAACTTTTACAAAGACGACAATAATTCACCATCATTTCCAGACATTTTATCTTCGTGAATGTGAATAACTTTCTGCGGTTTTTCAATCGCTTTTCAATATTTACGTTAGGTGCAATTATGCGACTAACTTCGATTTTTTAGGCGCATTTTTAAAAAGTTAGTCACATTTGCGACCAGTTGGTCGCCCACTTTGAGCCCTGCATATTTACGAGTTCTGAAAAACAAGCACCTAATACTGAGGCTAGCTTTTCCCTGACAGCACTACTCTTTATATTATTTTCAGCAAGGTAGAATTGCAGGTAAAAATCAAAAATGTTAAAATTTTTGAATCAACATACCAGCGCATAGGACATCATTGCTTTGACTGGTTGTAGTTCTGCATTAGTGACCAGGGCGTATACTGCACTATAGTCACCAAGGTAAGTTCCGTCTGAAGTACATCCAGGTAAATGACTTTCGCTGTTCACCTCTGATGAGACAGTTCGGAGTACAGCTGCAACAACAAAACTGCTGCTTAACAACTAGTAAATAACGGTGTTTAGTTCCTACCAGAACCTTGAGAGCTGCCAAACTTTAAACCTCTTTACTATAATAATGATAAAGATTGAGTGGTATCATTATATATTCACAATAATGATAATATATTTATTTATCATAATAATAATAGTACAGCCTACCCTTCTAGAATGAAGATTAAGGCTGGGACCAACAGCTTAATGTCCCTGTCCAGGGTTCGAAATTCACCTTATGAACCCAGGGGCATTTTTTGGCCCCTGGCCTTCCTAGTATACGTCTGACTCAGGGGACATTGGGCAGAACCCAGGGGCCATTTTCAAGATGTTCCAATTTTGCTTAATTTCAATTTCAGCCCTTTCGTTGCAGTATTGACACCATATCATGTTTACAAGAGAGCTCCCTTCATCGATCTTTAGTTTCAACCATGGGTACTCTCTTTGCCACTTTAAAGCAGTTCTTTTTGGGGGGTTTTTTCTCCTTGTCTGAGATTGTGCCTGAGTTGCATCTCCCTCCCCCGCTCCCTCTTGGATTAGGATCTGTGGTTGCAGTACATTTGTATCGTGTTTCGACTGGCAACCAAAAATGGTTGTCTGCCGAGACATTGATCTGACTAGGTTTTTTTAAAATAATTATTTCAGGATAATTTGAATTTGAAAGGCCCAAAATACAATAGCGATCATTACAATCCGGCGATTTAAAGCACGTGGTAGTGCCCACGTTGCTACTGGTCAGAACACACTCTTCAAAAGGGGTAAAAACTTCATATTGGCAAAATCGAAAAGAGTCGACATACTTGATCACCGATCACGATCCAAACAGTGCGGACTCATGAGCTTTGTTGATTTTATTCTATGGTTTCAAGCCAATTGTGTTTTAAAAATTTGTACCAGGTCAAATATTACTGTGAGGATTGAGCTTTCACCAAATGTCATGAGGAAGTAACTAATTTTACTGTACTTTTGATTTTGCTTTGCTCCTTGGGGGTCATTTTTTGCCCCTGGGTATCTGCAATTTTCCCATCACTAGGCACAATTGAGGTTTAGCTGGGCGCAATTAGTGCTGTGGCGCCCGTGAATTTCGAACCCTTCTGTCTATGGATGGTGTTGCGAAAAAAGATGAATGCTTGCTATTTTCTTAATATAGAACTTTTGAAACTTATAAGTCTAACTATATTTAACTATTCACCCTTAAAGTTGGTGCAAAACTTACATAAAATTTTTTGGTTGCCTGTAACCAAAAGTATTCGCAATGACAAGTGACAAACAACATCAATCTGCAAAAAAAAATGAAAACTTGTCAACAACAACAGTTATTCATCCAACATTCAAAAAATTTATTGTTATCTTGAACTGCAAAAAATACTCTCTGAACTGCATATAAATGATGCAAGGTCAATAGAGTAGTGATTACTGATCACTGGCAGCAAGTGGGACTAGCGACAGACTTACTGTCTCAAGAAGTGGTCCCAGCCGGCACTCGACCTGGTGGTACTGAGTAAATGCTTTTTCTCGACATGCTTGTGAGCAGTACAAGACCTTGCAACAGTGTTGGCACCTGGAAAACAAACAATAATACTTTAACTCTAAACAAGGCAAATCAAAGACAATTAAATACTTGCAGACAGTCGAATCTCTACCAACAGCCACTTAATCTTATCCCCAATCCATACATTTACTCTTCTTTTGTTTTATCTAAAAGGCCATCCCTCCTTACTGTTTGGTTACCTATGTCCCCAAAGTGGTCATTGTGGGGATGTTAAATTGCACTATATCACTATATCACTCTATCTACTAAGGTATGATAGTTGAAAACCAAATTTTGCTTATTTTTTTTCATGTGCTATATTCAAAGCTTTTGTTCTAATTCATCTGAGTTAGACTTTACACAAACAAAAGTTAAAATTAAAAAAACAGACTTAACATTGTTACAAAAGGAACTAAATATTTTCATATAAAACTTGAGCTAACTTTTTTCTCATATCAAGATCCAAGGTATTAAATAGTCTAGAAACACTTCAGAACACTTACGGGTAAGGTGCAAGCAATTCTTTAAAGCAACCATCACAATGAGTGTTTGCATTTTCAGGCAAAAGTACTGCAGCATACGGCGGCTCTGACACAAGGGTATCCCCTGCTCGAATTTCACCAGAAGCCTACAAATGAATACAAACAAATCACTTTGCTATTTGTGGAAAAAATGAGTATTACTTCTTTTATAGTATTAACCCATGTATAATGCACATGAGTGCAAAGCACAACTTAAGTTTGAGCCTTATTTTTCTTTTCAAAAAATAATAAAAGTAAGCATGTTTTGATTTTGATTCAATTTTTCTGATCACTTCTGATAAGAGTCAAAGAAATAAACCAAAATATGCATACATTTATTATTCTTCGGAAAGAAAAACAAGGCTCAAACTTAAGTAGAGAAAGAGTTAATGTCAAATTCCATGCCTTTAGTTAACATAAAGCATCAATCTAGAAAACACTAAATATTAAATATGTATTTATTTCAACCCAGTGGATTTATATATGTTGTCTGAATATGAGTATAGAAGTCAGTAGACTACAATGTCAACCTGCTATTGCATACTGTTCACTGTCCTTCCTTTCTTTTAAATGATTTTATATCCAACTTTAGAACGTTGTCACAGAACTGCTTGTTACTACACAGAGACTGCAGGACTTTGTTATTTTACTAGCAACAGCTGTTAAAAATTGATAATTTTTCTTGTTACATTATTGTTAGACTTTTGCCAACACTTGAATTTCATAATTGACAACTGAAATTACTTCAGTCTGTTACACAATAAAAAAATTAATCAATTTAGTTTTTATTGTTTTGAAACCATTTGCCTTTTTTGGCAATAACTTGTTTTATTTCAAAGCTATTATTACTTTTCCTACCCATTTTTTATGTTAAGTTACCAGTAATAAGGCCTATTATCCCTTGTGATCACACCAGATTAACATGTTTTGCCCTAAAAAGATATTTTGTATGGATCTTATATTCAATTGGCACATCTGTTTCTTTACTGACCTGCAAAAATCTTCCTTTCTTTTTACTGTAAGAAATTTCCATCAACTGAGATCCATGTGCAATCATTTTGTGCTTGTGGCCTGCAACCTCTGGAGTTTTAAGCTCTTTAAAAAAATATATAAAAAAATTCATCAATCGAATGTTTCTTAATTTCAATACCACTAGGTACAGTTAACTGTAAACAAATAAAAAGTAAGACTGATTTAACTATTACCATCACTTTTTCGTCGCACATTTTTTAGTTTGGTGGTCACCATCTTCTGCAGTTTGGCCAACTTTTCATCTAAGCAGCCAGGATGAAGGCACACAGCTACTTCTTGGATGTCATTCAAGCAAGCCTAAAGGTACATAAGATAAAAAAGGTGCTCTAGTCAGCATTCATTGTCCCGTTGTGCAAGTCTTTATTCATTACATAGCAACACTAGGTAACTTTGCGCTAACCCACTAGCTATCCAAGTAAAATTACAAATTTTCAATTGGTATTTCTTAGCGTAATTTTTAGACCAGAGAGGTATTTCTAGAGCAGGAAATTTTTTTGTCTTGGTATTTTTAGGTAATTTTGGGGATTTTTGCCAATGGTCATCCCTTGCCTTTTTTCCCAGGGGAACCCTCTCCCTCCCCACAAGGCTTTACTACAACAAAGTTAACTCTGAAACTATTCGACATTATCTACCGTGCAAGCTAATTGAAGCCACTTGCTCAAGCTAAAATAGTGGTAGTTCATTTCCTAATCCTTACAAATCCAAATCATGAAATGCTGCAGTGATGTTTACAATCTTCATTCGGGAAATACATGCCTAATGCTTTTCAAACTAACCTGGTAATGGCCAAGCTCGTGTAGAGCTTCTGCTCTTTTGGCAAAGGCTAATGCAATGTTTGTTTGTTCTGAAGGTCCCTCCAGCAATGGAACTTCTGAGTCACTCTTTGCAACATGATAGGGCATAAACTTTATACTCTGTGTAAGTTCAATGAACATATTGTTACATAACACATGCAAATAGAGATACCTCTGAATAACATTGATTGATTGTTGAGCTTAACTGCAGAACACCCTTGACCACTATGGTACATTCCTCGTTCTATAAAATAGATGCACATTACAATCAAGGAGAAAAGATGGTACTAGGTGGCTGGGTAAATTCTGCAGTTGTTCTGATTGGACAATTGCAGGAAATATGTTTTAAGGGATATGGACAAATTACGTAAATTTCATAAAAAAAAACTCTGTTGTTGCAAATTTACCTTGTTATAGAAAGAAACTGCCTTTTCAAACTTTTTTCTTGTCAAACATTCATCTCCTTGATGTCTGAGAAACTGTGCTTTTTCAAGAGACTTGTCACTGCTTTCACATCCTCTTTTTATCGAGTTTTCAATGGTTTTTATGATGTTCTCGGCAACTGCATCATTCCTTTTAATTGTGTAAAAAGTACAGTAAATACATCAACAAACAACCCGTTTAAAAGCCATTATAGCGAACTTAAAAAGAAAAAAATTTAAAGATTTATAATCATTCTCTGAATAACGTACATAAATCGAAACAACTTGTGCTTCTGAAGCCTATAAAAATGAATACTGAGAAAAACCCCACGAAAGGAATACAACCTAAAAATATCTGTAATAGAATACTCTAGTCCTTACATTCCTGTAGAGACTGACCTTGACCAAGGCACTAAACAAAACGGTCGGAAGTGAAACAAGAAACCTTAAACCATTTGCGGCATCAAAATATTTAACTGTCAGCAAGAACACTCTTTCACCCCATGAAAACTATCTGAGAAAAAAACAACATAATAATTCAACTTTTAAAATATTCTAACAGTACAAGCTTGTTTACCTAAAGGAAAGCCAGATCTAAACTCCTTTTCGCTGATAATTTTTTACATCGACGTTGTTTGATTTTTTATCTAGTGCATCTAGATGAAATCTTTAAATAAAAATATCAATAAGCATTTCGCTCAGAAACCTAAAATGCCTTATTCTTCTCTATGTTGCCCTGCGGGGACCCTGTGTATAAAAAACATTTCAGAAAAGTGACTTTGTGAAGTACACAGTCAACTGACGGTTTGCCGCAGTAGTCAGTTTGACTTTGCTACATTCGCGCGTTGAAGTTCGTTCTGTCAGAGTCCAATGAGGTGAAATGTTTTTAAATCTTTTAGTTTCGTTGGTTTGGTTTTAAGGGTTTCAGTGAAAGTACTGCCTTTCTGTAGCACATATTAAAATTAATGATTTCTTGAAAGGAAGGTACATCTGAAAAGCAAACAAGATAAACCTCGATTCTCGCACCGCATGCTTCGAAGCTTCTTTACTGATCAGAAACAAGCAACAACTAATACAACTTATGCTTTTCCATGTATAAAAAACTGTTAACTTACTGCAAAATGTCTTTACAATATCTGAAACGCTCTCCATCGGTTTTGAGCCTTGCGAACGTATGTGGACTGTCGAGTTTATCTGATACCAATTTTTCCCATTCTTCTTTCAAAGAAAGCCCCATCTTCGTCGATAGGTATTTAATATCCTTAGAACTTTCATCCAACGTGTTCTAGGGATGAATGAGTACTTGCTCTTCGCATACAACTTCCTCTGAAAAGATGATGAAACCTGCCTCGGTTCTTGCTTTACTTTGACAACCCTTGAAAAAGTGGTTTTCCATGGAGAACGGGAAAGTTTATAAGCGAATATGATTGGTTGGTGTCCATGGTACGATATTTCTATTGACCAATCAGAAACTGCGTTTCATGTTTACATGCAATAATTGGATTTCATTGGGCATAGAGTTCGCTCGTACGGGTCGCTGCTCACGTCTACTTGTTTTGTCTGACTGAACGGAATATGAAAATAAAGTGTGATACAAAACCCATAGGTTATGTTTTGAGAAATGAAGCAACTTGTGTTACAAAAAATCCATAAAAACGACAAGCTTGTGCTTTAAAACAGCCGACTTAAAATAGCCGGATATCCCCTATCGATGACACGAAAATGCAACTGATCATGACTCTGCTTCGCTGAGTTCTTGCGTAACTCGGATTTCCTGAAATTCTACTTTTAAAGAACCAGTTTTCCAAGTAATGTTTCAAAAGAGTTGGGTCTACCACGATTGTTTCGTTTAAAGTAACCTTAAAGCTTGTTATAAAACGTATTTCAAGACGTACAAGATGGAACACTTAAATAATATGCATAATCAGTACGCAACCAAGCAACAACCTAAAATTATAAATGTATTTTAAGAACGCATGTACAAATTGATAATACAACTCGATGCAATAACGAAGGCCGTATTCAGTCCCAAATTAAGGAAATATCTTGAACGCGCGACAAAAAAAAATGTTCGCAAACAGTCTTAGTGTAGAATAAAAGTCATTCCTTTTTTCCGCCGAAAACGAAAAACGTGAACAGCACGCTTCGTTCGTCGCTCAAACACGTGCTCGATTGCACGAAGCTGGTGATGAAACAATTAAAAAGTGTTTACAACTAGTGAACCGTAACTGACAAATGCTTTGGTAAGTCGTGTGGAGCTTTAGAGCGATTTAGAGCGCTGTTGAGATAGAATGGCATAGAATATGCTGCTGCATGAATATTTCAATACACGCTTTGTTAAATTGTCAGGTTCGGCGGTGGTTATTTCAACGGCATTAGCAGATGAAAAACGTTTTTCAACCAGCCTATATAAATAATCACTTCGGCGAGAGTGCATATTGCTTTGGCGACCGATACATAATAAATGGCTAAACCGTGCCCATTTGCACACAGTTAGCTGTAAAGAAATGAAGTATTGTTTTCAAACAAGGTTTTATGAATTTAAAAAAATGATCCAACATTTGTTATAAGTTATAATGTGTTTACGTGATGTTCTTTTTAAAAATATGTCCTCAAAAAAGTAAATAATGGCTGATATAACTGCCGTCAAAAAGTTTCAAATCAATTTTGTGCACAAACGAATGCGTTTATATGATAGTGCTAGTCTTTTAACGCCGGCAAAAATTTCACCTGAAAAATCATAAAGTAAAAACACTTACGTAATGTGAGCGAAGTATTCAAGCCTGGTTTACCTGGTTTGTGAGATAAACACAAGTAGAGGAAAATCCAAGTGTGAACATACGTGAAATAAGCACATTTTTCTTTCTCTTGTGCTTGTGCTTATGTTTATGTCACCGGTGCTTTTGCGCATGCGTAATTTTCATTACCTATATTTCACGTGCGTAAACATGGGTGCTAACGGCTCCTTGACACCTTGTATATCTTTGTCATATCAGTGTTAAAATAGTTTATTTGCAACGTTCGAATATTTCGGCTTAATTAGTAGCAAAGAAAAGATGACTGGCCATTACTTAAGACTTATTGTGCTTGTTTCTCTGCGCAGACACAACAACAACAACAAATTATTTAGTTTTTGCTTGGATTGTGTGTGTTTTTTTCAAATTTTGCAAAACAATTGCAAGTGTTTTAGAGCAACACTTAAATACAGCATAGGCTAAGGTTAAAAGTTGTCCTTAGGCGTAGATGGTGTTCCGGCGGAATGCACATCAACAAAGCGATCTGTGATCGGCTAACCAAGAATTTCCGATGAGCTGAACTGAAAGTCGAAAGCTCGAGAGACGTCTATTTCAAATCAAGACATGTATTCGTGTTCAAATGAACTTCCTTATTATAAGTGGCGAGTTAACGCGGAGGATACGTGTGTTTTTTTCGATAAAACTGCCGATATAAAGCTTTTAAAAGAATTGAGTAAAGACATTAATACCTTTTTATCGCCGGTACTGGGTTTTAGCACCCACTCTGCATCTTAACTTGTGGTTCTTGGTAATATTGTTTGGTCTGTTCGAGGTCTGTGAATATCTTAATGGTAATTTCTTAAAAAAGCCTACAGAAACAATTTTAAGTCGAAACAACAAGTAATAACCAGGTACTGTTTCACTTTTCCAAAAAAAAAAGTTTGGAAATTTACCGGCGTTCGCAGCGAATTTGATCGCCCACGAAATTCGTCAGCAGTGCATGGCCTTGCCAGCAAGGGGGCACAAATAGCGATTTTTTTCTTGCAATTCATTCCGTTCTTTTTTTGTTCCAACACGCAAAAAAAGTTATGTAATAAATTCACAAAAGTGGATTGCTTTCAGGAAACTCACTGCAAGGCGGATCGGGCCAGCAGCGAGTCTCTGCGAACCGTCGCGTATTCAATATTTATACGCCAGTCGTTGCGATCAGCGAAATTCGGTTCGCGCAATGGGTGACACACCACTAAATAAAGGGCCAAGCCGAAGCTGTTTATTTAATGTTGAATATGTCAAAATCCTGTCATCGGGCCGCTTGAGCAAATGCGACCTATTTTTTTGGGCAACTCGATTTTTCGGCCGGCCGGCCGAAACCGTTCAAAGTTTCCGAAGTCCTGCTTTTCGCAGGCAAAACCCTGGTCAACCGGGAAGTGAAAGCAGTCATCTTGTTTGTTTAAACTCGAGCCGCAGTCACTACTACGCTCCCTTCTTCGATGATTTTTACTTTCAGCTGAAAATGTTTTAACTGTGGTAGGTGTCTCAAGCTTTGAGTTCTGTGATTTTTTCGCGTTATCTCTAATTTCTGCAGTTCAGTTCAGCTGCTGTAGTCAGCAGGGGACATAACGACAGTAGAGACAAGAAACCACAAAATGACCTCAAATGTGAAGTTGATGTAAAAATTATTTATATTGATTGTATTATTTGGTAGAATGTGGTTGAGAACTATTTCTAAATTCTACTTATCTGTGAAATCCAGAATTTTTGGTCTTTTCTTTACAGTTTGTTCTCAACAAACTAAGTAGCCTAGTTTCTTATCAGATGCAGTAAGTAAAGCATGCTACACTGACAGCTGTTTATCATCTCCATGCATAGCTTTATTTCAAAGCTATATTTTTACAACTGCCACGGGCCACCAACACTGTTGTCCAATGTATTCTCAACACATTTAAAAAAAAAACACTTAAGAGTACCTGTTGGACTAGTTTGGGGAGTGAAGTTTACAAATAAATAAACAAACTCAGACAATAGTCAGAACCCAACTTGTCTGTATTTGCTGGTTCAAAACAAAAAGAAAAGAGACTAAAGGATTTACTTGCAGACATCTGTTTGCGCCCGCTAAAATCTGCTCTTTCACCTAACAAACGACGATAGCGCAAAAATTATTCATAGGGCGCGTGGGTCTGTTACGCTAACTATCAAGTTTCTGAGCACGTGCATGGTAGGTTGCTTAGCAGGTAAAGAACTGCTGAGTGATTAAGCGACCTCCCAAGTGCTCAATAACTCAATAAGACACACTAGTACGTCATTTGTCATTTGGAGATTTTGCTGGGTACCGAATCTACTTAACAATACAAATCAGAAAATCATTTAAAAAGATTTAAGCTTGTAAACGTCATGTAGTGCGAAAGAAGATTATGACACGCGTCTGAGAAGAAACACTTTAATCCTCAACACCAAAACGAGAATTCAAAAAAGCGTGTATTCCGTTTCCAAACAGGCGACTTCAAGTACTCGAAATCTGTCAGTTAACTTGAAGAAATTATTTAGCAGTAACGCGCTTTGCAGAAATATCAGAGATTTAGTGAAGTGTGCAAAATGAGCGCATTCTCCGACAGGCACACAGGAATCAATTTGGTTGATTTTGTTCTTTTTCTAGTTTCGGGCACGAAAAAACATCGAAAATACGGCGACGAATGATAATTTAGTACGACGAAACGAGAGACAAGACGACACGAAAAGACGACGCCCGACTACGAAAACATTACGACGAAACTATTACGACGACACGAAAAACGATGTCCAAGGCTGACGCCATGCATAATGGGCAGCGGCATCTCTCACAAAAGCAAAATGGCGGACTCTTAACCGGCACGTGTGACAGACCCTATACAACTTTCTTCTTATTTTTTTCGTGCCTTGAACACCAGAACTAGATATGGATCCATCCAAGGCTCACCTTATTGCTGAATTGGAAATAGAAATGATGTCGGATTTATACAACCGGTAGGTTTAAAGTGTAATAACAATTAACATAGAGCTCTAGTAGAGGAAATTAATTTTAAATACTATTCTACAAACTATGCTCTCAGTCAAATTAGTTTAGCTAAACATAAGTATAAAAGTTAGAAATTTTATAAGTATTTGTTATACTTTAATTGTTATGTGGGTTTTTTGTATGACAAAATTATTGTTTTTGTAAATTGGTTTGACATACACAAGATCTGCTTGCATGCAGCTTTAAAGTTCAATAAAAAGGGTTTAATTTTAGTCAAACGTGTTTGAGCACAAATAAGGGTAAAAATAGTCTTGGGAAAAGTTCTTAACAACAATCTGACTTCAGAAAGCAAATTCCAGCCCCTTTTTATTCTGTTGAAGCCTCCTCCCTCGGATATGAATCTCTTTGCTTTCAAGCTCAACCAAAACCCTTTTAAAAGTTATGTAAGCCCAGCTGCAGGGATTACAGAGCTATCAACTCACCCGCGTTAAGCGGGTATCACAAGATTTCAAGCCTTGTCACCCACTCATCTGCATGGCAGCTGAACTCACCCAGTTTTTCAATGTTTTCTGAATTACCATATTCGATATCTAATTTAATCTATTTGGTAATTGTTCTTGAAATTAACATAAAACTTGACTTATAAAGTACTTTTCAAAATATCCCAAAAATATGCAGAATTGGCATTTCAGCCAAGGTAGTTTATCAAATTTTCCCAGGGGAGCATGCCCCTGGAACCCCCTAGAGGCTGGCGCCTTCAGCTCTTGCTTGTCTGCCAGCCCATACACTGCGAGCTTCCGCCAGCTGGAAGTCCACTACATTACAGTCTGCTGCCCCTTCCCTGGCATCCTAGACCACATATGGATAATTATGTTAAAATTATTTCCATACTATTAAATCGCATAGTTTATAAGGTCAGGCTACTATTTGAAAGGAATCCAGAACTACAAATCTTGTGCTCATGTTTGAAAAGATTTGGGAACTTCGGGGGTTGACAGCTCTGGGATTATGACCAAAATTTTGAAATTTGATATTTGTTAATAAAGTAATTTCAGGAGGCTTTCAGTGTTGTGTGATACAAATATTTGTACCTACTGTATGACTGTCACACAAGACACTGTTTAATCACTGGTTTTGATATTGAGTTGTCTTCAAGCTTCTGTCAGTATCCAACCTTCCAACACAACATTGCCTGCTACAAATGCACATACTGAAAGAAATTAAAAATTTGCAGGGTGTCAAAACAATGACACACAAAATCCTGCTCAAAATTGGCCGCCAAATTTTATTTCACTGTACAACTTTCTGATATTATGATGAATCACTCCACTTATATTTTCGCACAAGAGTTTTTAAAAGAAACCTTACAAGCAAGTAAGAGAAGGGCTTCTTTCTAACACTACTTTTTTAAAGTCAAGACAGGAGCTTTTTAAAATGATTATGTGAATTTTTATGTATGATAAACAGCAGAACTACTTTAGTTATTTTGCAATCTTGAAATTCAATTAATATTGCTCTATTACAAAAAAAGTAAAAAAAGCAAAAAAGTAGCTTTTTCAGATTTGTACAACATTTGTAAAGTGTTATGTACAGTCAAACCCCGCCTTACGACCACCTTGTTAACCCGACCACCTCATTATTACGACCACTTTTTTTTGGCCCAGCAAAACGCCCGTATATTTTCTTATAAAAAAACCCTGTTAATGGAGTCACCCCATTTATGCAACAAATGACCTCTTTTTTAATTCCTGAAGTGCATTTTTCTTTGTTTTTTAACCTTGTTAATACAACCACTAATCCATGCATACAAATTGCAATAGGAAATGCATTGTGAAATAATGACAGTTTTCATCTTTTTAAAGCATTAAGTAATCAAAACGGAAATTGACATTTTTGAAACCATAACTATCTAAAAGTGCACTAATTAGCTAGTTTTGACATACATTCAAAAAAAATTAAAAAATTCTGTCATCATGGACAAAGACAAAAAGATTTAAAGCGGCAAATGAGCTCTCCAAAGTGATAGGTCAAGTGGAAAGTTACTGGGTTGAGCCCAGAACAAGTCAGTCAAGAGTCACAGATATTAATCCCAAATCGTCCTCACAAACTGTATCCTCCACTGGCGATATGCATGTGCCAGATCATTACTGTATGTAACTTTCGTTTCAGCATAGCTCTTGTAAAAACTAGGTTGTTGAAATAGTTCTGTTTCAGAGTTGAAAGTATATTTCATTATTTGAGTGCTGCTTAAAGCCTTCAGAATAGTTGTAAAACATGTGAAGCTTGGATATGCTTTAAATACACGTTAGTTACATAAAAAGGTGACTTGTAATAACGAAAAAACTTCTTTGGAAAAAAGATGTTATGCCTCAAGTGGGAATCGAACCCACGTCCCTCTGTGTCATGCCCGAATGTGATAACACTACACTATCGAGACAACCCTGCTGGCTGCAAAGCTATCTTAAGTAATCAAAATGGAAATTGACATTTTGCATCATAGCGGGATTTGCCTATGACTTTTGCTGGGAAAGCGAATGTTGATCTTATATTGGGAATATTTTTATACTGAAGTTCGTTAAACCGGGGTTATACTGCAAAATGTTAAAACAATCGGATCATCTCATATAGAAACAAGCGAAGTAGCGTAATAAAATGTGATTTAAAAGATTCCTATTGTGATTGAGCTTAAGTACGCCAACAGGTAACATGATTTGTCAAAGCAAGACCAGGTGAAGTTAAGAATGATTTGTTTGACTTGACTTTCTAAATATACAGATCTTTTTTATATAATATCTGCAAGCCAGATTTTGATTAATCCCAGCTCTTATGCTCAATCGAGCTCAATTTATAGGTAGAAGCTCAAGTAGAAGCTATAGAACGCATAGTCCTGAGCACATTGAGTACTTCTAAAAGGCCATAATTCCCGTAATCAAATTGAGAATTATACAGTCTCTAGTGCCAGAGTATTTAGAGTTCCCGAAAGATTAAATTCGTAATAAACTGAGTGCCTAGAATATAATTAATGGTACCTTTTATGGTGAGTGCGGTGAGTGTTATTACGTTTGTCTTTTATTTATTGATAATATAACAAACTAGAGGAGTTATACTTGAAACATTAAAGTATAGGATATGCTAATGTAGGTGATCCAATTCAATTTTAAACGTTTTTGCAATGAAATATAACCCTATCCCAGTAATACGACCACTTCTTTAATAAACCACCACTTTATTTTGGCCTGTTTGTGGTTGTATGAACAGGGTTCCACTGTAAAGAAGGTACATTCTTGCCACTTTTTTTACAGTGCTAGTAACTGCATGATTTGGCAGAGCTTAGGTCTTGAGTTTTTTTAAGTTCACATCTAAGAAAATCCAAGAATGGTTTAAAATTTCTTGGGTCAGGTCTTGGCTGGGTCTACAGAAACTTTTTAAACAATGAGAGGAAATTTTTTAAACAATGAGAGGAACAAGAGTTGGTGTATCACCTGCTTATTTTTCTTTCAATTTTTTAAACATCTGTTTTGATAAGACAGGCTTTTGGTTGAGACAGATGAAATACTGTATAAAAGTTAGTCAAGCAATTGCTTGTCCTCACAAGAATTCGCAATTATATTAAAGTTCTGCCCTTTTTACAGACTCACACAAGCATGCCACAAGAAGTGCATATCTCCAAAGTACAAAGAAGGAGATTTAACTAAAGGAGAATCAGTGTGTCTTGACCGCTGTGTTGCAAAATATCTGGACATTCATGAAAGAATAGGCAAAAAACTAACTGCTATGTCTATGCAAGATGAGAAACTCATGTCCCAGCTTCAAGGTCAGCCACAGCAAGGAAAGTAACATTGCCAATGAATGAAAAGCTGAATTGATGGAGGAGACCTACATGGGGCGTAATTTCTGGAGAAGAAATCTTTCAAATTGTTTGAAAAGTTATTTTGTAACAGGAACAGTGGACAAATTATTTACTGCTGCTTTGACAATTCACATGCAAAATGTTAAAAATTGTGCTTTTGAGAAATATTGAAGAAGCGAAAGCATTGTACAGATTTCTTGTCTTTTCTTTCAAATATACACTTCAGGCTGTTGTTGTTCACGTGGGTGGTAACAAATGGAACGATCTCTTTAAGGGTTTATTAAAAATGAAAACTGTTGCTTCTGGTCTGAATTTTGTCATAGTTGATATCACTTGATAGTTTTCTTATTGAAAAGGGCTTTTCATTCAATAAGATTTACACCGATTTCATCAGTCCAGGTTTTGCTTAAGTTTGTGTGCTTGCTATTTGTCTTATCAAAAAGCAACCACGGTTTGTTTAGATATACAAGTTCCAAGATCATGTCATTGCACAATTTCTAGAACCATTGTGATGCATGCCTTTGGACAAGTTCCAGGACATTCATGACGATGGTGTGCCTTTGCACACTCTCCAGGACCAACGTGATAGTTGTACATGTTCCAGGACCATCATGACGATAATACCCTTTGCGCATCTCCAGCACCATCATGACGATAGTATCCTTTGCACAACTCCAGGACCATCATGACGATAGTATCCTTTGCACATCTCCAGCACCATCATGACGCACCATCATGACGATAGTATCCTTTGCACATCTCCAGCACCATCATGCCGATAGTGTCTTTTGCGCATCTCCAGCACCATCATGACGATAGTATCTTTTGCACATCTTCAGGACCATCATGATGATAGTATCCTTTACACATCTCCAGCACAATCATGGCGATAGTATCCTTTGCACATCTCCAGCACCATCATGACGATAGTATCTTTTGCACATCTTCAGGACCATCATGATTATAGTATCCTTTACACATCTCCAGCACCATCATGACGATAGTATCCTTTGCACATCTTCAGGACCATCATGACGATAGTATCCTTTGCACATCTTCAGGACCATCAAGACGATAGTACCCTTTACACATCTCCAGCACCATCATGACGATAGTATCCTTTGCACATCTTTCAGGACCATCATGATGATAGTATCCTTTGCACATCTTCAGGACCATCAAGACGATAGTACCCTTTGCACATCTTCAGGACCATCATGACAATAGTATCCTTTGCACATCTCCAGCACCATCATGACGATAGTATCCTTTGCACATCTCCAGCACCATCATGACGATAGTATCTTTTGCACATCTTCAGGACCATCACGATTATAGTATCCTTTACACGTCTCCAGCACCATCATGACGATAGTATCCTTTGCAGATCTTCAGGACCATCATGACGATAGTATCCTTTGCACATCTTCAGGACCATCAAGACGATAGTACCCTTTGCACATCTTCAGGACCATCATGACAATAGTATCCTTTGCACATCTCCAGCACCATCATGACGATAGTATCCTTTGCACATCTCCAGCACCATCATGACGATAGTATCTTTTGCACATCTTCAGGACCATCACGATTATAGTATCCTTTACACGTCTCCAGCACCATCATGACGATAGTATCCTTTGCAGATCTTCAGGACCATCATGACGATAGTATCCTTTGCACATCTTCAGGACCATCAAGACGATAGTACCCTTTACACATCTCCAGCACCATCATGACGATAGTATCCTTTGCACATCTTTCAGGACCATCATGATGATAGTATCCTTTGCACATCTTCAGGACCATCAAGACGATAGTACCCTTTGCACATCTTCAGGACCATCAGGACAATAGTATCCTTTGCACATCTCCAGAACCATCATGACGATAGTATCCTTTGCACATCTCCAGGACCATCATGATGATAGTATCCTTTGCACATCTCCAGCACCATCATGATGTTAGTATCCTTTGCACATCTCCAGGACCATCATGACGATAGTACCCTTTGCACATCTCCAGGACCATCATGACGGTATTATCCTTTACACACCTCCTGCACCATCATGACCACAGTAAGCAGTTTCACGTGCCCAAGTCCTAGACACTGGTCCACCACTTCATTGGTCCTGTTGTTCAAAAAACCTGATCAAGGTCATTCCATTATAAAAATAAAAGTTAAGTCTTTCCATCACATTGCACACTTAGACGATGCTTTTCAAAACACCACACATACCAACCTAGAGTACGCACTGTGGTGGTGCGAGGAGCTTCTCTACCCGCGGAACTTTTTTTTTAACTCAAAGTTTGTTGAATATTTTCAGTGAACAATAATTCTTTCATACAATACGGTTTGTTTAGATATACAGTAAAGCTTTCGATCAACATTTTTGTTCAAGTCAATTTTCATGTTCATTTTTCATCGATTCTGTTGTCTTAAATAATCTGTGAACCTCGGTATATCTTGTTAGATGGTTTTCTATTTGTTTTCAACTATTTTTGAGTGTTTGAAAAAAAAGTTGTTGCGCAGTATTTTTTACTAATTTCTCTGCCCACGCACTATATTGAGCCTGTCAACGATTACCCAACGACGAATTTGTAAATTCGCGCAACTTCCGTCCATGATTCTTCTTGATTAATAACGGTAATAGGACCGACTGGAGTCCAGTTCGGCCTGTAATCATACGACCGATTAACAAAATGAGACTGCAAAGCGGGAGTGTGATTTAATAATCACGAGGACGGCACGAAGTTTTGTCACGAATTTATCATAAGCTGTACAATTTCCAATAAACAAACAACTTTTAGTTGCAATTTTTAGTAGAGATATTGTCTAAAGTTTTCAGTTCCTCCATTTTAGAAAAGGCTACTGTTTTGAAGGGTTAAGTTGCGATAGTAACTTGAATCAATGTTGTCAAGAACTTAAAAAATGACTGGCTCGTGTAACTGTTCGATTACACTCATTTATTACAATTTTGCAGATTAGTTTGTGCGAAACGAATCAAGTTGTGCACCAATCACGTTTATGAAAATTGCTATTTTTACGATAAGTTAATTTATCGTGTTTTACTGACACGTAGATCAACATTAGCACTACACTCAGACTCGAGGATGATTTTTCTATGACTTTAATGTACAATATTCGTGAAGTAAAATATACAGAATCTCTCGACATTGTTCATTTCTAAGACTATTTGCTATAAAACTATATCAATTTACTTTGTTCACACAAACATTTGGTTTCCACGCCTTCATGACACCAGTTACACTTGTTAATTTGAAAAACTGAGGTCCAGATAATTTGCGATGTCCTTCATGTTTAAAACTGAATGTTGTCATTCAGCTTTCGAGAAAATCATCCTTTACTACATAATATTGTTCTATTCTTCTTAACGTAACAATTGTTAGTAGCGATCTTTAGCCAGCTTTGTACTGGTGAGAATTTACAAGCAATTGCACAAGTTAAGAACTGAACTGTGTAAGGAAAAGGCAAAGAGTGTATTTAACGTCAGGCTCATTTTACACCATGGCGACTTCCTTTATGGCAAAAAAACATGTTGCAACTTTTCACAAGCTGACTAAAAAGTTTCCCCTGCACTGTAGCGCGTTTGACTGTTGTTTCCCTCTGTACAGATTGACCAGTCAGAGCAGGGTTTAGTTGTAATTCCCAAGACCTACCATTTACACACAGCAGCTTTTTCCACCAAACGGCGGCTAAAAACTCATACAGGAAGTGCAGTACCATTAAAATTCCTCAAAACAAATAGAACTCAACCATCCCTCTTTAAAACACGTGTTTGAAGTACTACTCACTCCCAGAATCACCATCGGAAAACAATTAACCTCAATTGTATCTTTTGAGACTTTAACTATTTTCTTGCTAGAATCATAGACACGAGTCCTCACTCTTTTACAAAACTCTCTCGAAACCATGCTACCCATTAAGTAGATTCATTTCCAGGACTTTGTAAATCGCTGTGTACGATGATCCAATACCTGCGGTTTGCAACACGTTTCCAAAGGAGCTTTGGTTTCGGTTTCGAAGAAGGAACATCTGATCAGGAATACTCGATTGTGAAACCTCCACAGTATCACACGCGTAAAGATTTAAAAAATTCCACTTTGTGCTTTAATAAATCTGTTATCTCTTTGACTGATTGTTTGTAACTCCTTTGTATTTTCTCCCAAATTTCCGTAACAACAGATGAGTGGGTCTGTTGGGAAAGAAGAGCAATCATTGCAATGATTTTTAGCTTTACCAAGATGGAGAACCTAGTAACTTTAACAACCCAATTATGAGGTCTCCGACGGCCTCAGTTTAAAGTCCTTGTCTGAGAGGACGCGATGGTCTAACCGTCTGCAGATGTTACAGCAAAGGCAGCACTTTCTATATAATAGGACTCCGAGGGCCTACGGTTTAAAGTCCTTATCCGAGAAGACGCGAAGGTCTAACCGTCTGCAGATGTTACAGCAAAGGCAGCACCTTCTCCTCAGTAATTTCAAGACCCTAAGAGGGGTCCTACACCAAGAAACGAACCCGGATGAAAACTAATCCTCTCATTTTTTAAAAAGTAAATTCCACTTTACAAATTCCTTAATGAAGACATCCGGATAATTTCATACTTCCATTGAGAGAGTTTGGTAATAATGAACAGGACTTACTTTCCCAAAATCATCGTAACCAATATTGTCCTTAATTACAGGGAGGAGAGGATCAAGGTTGATCAAATCTGACCTACTGCTCATTCTTATTATTGTTCAATTCTTTTTTACAAAAATTTAAACCCCAGTTCAAAGAATGTTGAAGCTCTTGCATGTATTTTTTACCATATGATTAGTCACATTTCGTTTGCTTGCGCACCAGCAGATGATTTGAAATGTTGACTTTCAAGGAATATAAATAAAAAATTCGCTACGTTAACTCTCGGACAAGTTTCCAGTTACAAGAACATATGAAGCATTGCGGTTAGCGCTCGTGCCTCCCACCACTGTGGACCCGGGATCGAGTCCTGGTTTCCGCATGTGGGCTGAGATTTGTC
>JAOBAT010068538.1:13238-45783 GCA_026413305.1 Hydrozoanthus tunicans | reverse complement strand
CACAAAATTCGAAATTCAGAAATTCCCGCCGATTGGGACTGGACTCGCGCATGCGCAGACGTTATTCAGCTCTGTCGTTAGGGCAATAAAAACCTATTTATTTATTGTTGCAGCAGGACAAAGAAGATGTAAGAAAGAATGTAGAGCATGATCCAAGAAGAGGCCCAACTCTTTACTGGGAATATAAGTGGAGTGGTCAGAGTGATGCAGAGGTACAGACCCTACACATAAATGGCAGCAATTCTTTTGTCTCCATTCAAATTAGCCCTACTAGTGTCAAGGCTCCAACTAATCAAAATGATTCTATCAAGTTGCTTTAACTTACTTTGGATTTACTTAGGAGGGTTTTCTATGTTTCAAAATTTCCGGAATTCTGCATCAAGGATTGTGCTGCATCTTTCTTTGAATTTTGCTAATTAATGGAATTTGATAAATAGTAGACAAAAATGAACACAACCATGGATATTTATACAATTATTCTCAGTAATAAAACAAGAATTATAGTTTTATTTTGGTGTTCAGAACAACACCAACAACTTTTGTCATATTTCAGATATTTAAATTTTTGTATAACTTCTAAGTTTACTTGAGTTATGGGTATATTTATCTAAACTGAATGCTCACTGTTTCTGTACCTTACAAATGCCCTTTTTTGTTTACAGGTTTATGGACCATATGAAACTAATTTGATGCTTCAGTGGTCCAAATCTGTAAGTTTTTGCCAATAAAAACTATTGGTTTAACTTTTCTAGATCAAGAAATACTCCTGGAAAACTCTTTTACTATAAAAGGCTTAAAAACTCTCAATCTCTGAAATTTGTATTTGATCGTAATTCTTGAATGTAATTCTAAACCCAAGTTGATTAATCTTTTTTGGCTACCTTGCAATGAAAAAAACGTTTGTTAATCTAAATCATTGCCAAAGGGCTAAAGGTCCGTTTACACATTGTTGTCCATCAAGACAAGCAGTTTTTCCTTGACAAGTTAGCCTTGCAAGGAAAAATTGCTCGTGTAGACGAAGACGGTATTCCAGTTTTTCCTTGAGAAAGAAAATAATATTGTCAAGTATGAAATTTGCTACTGTAGACGGACAAGGAAAATGTGACAAGAAAATGATGCCCAGGCACGATAGAAAACTTGTGAAGGAAAACGTGCTCATCGTCTATACGAACAAGGAAACCTTGTCAGTGAAAAGTTGTAAAGGAAAACTTGATTGTTGATCATACCAAAATGGTCAAGTGCGCTCAAAACACCAGCTACTTAAAACTTCTCACAGCAATGGTTTAAAACAATCAGCTTTTAAGTCGATCGTAAAGTAGCTATTTATCTTACTTGCCAACACTGAACAGTTTTTACAAAAAATAATTTTAAGGATAGACTTTTTGGTTCAAACTTCAGGGTTACTTCAACACCGGATGCTGGGTGCGTCAGGTTGATCCACACCACGCCCTCAATGAAGAAGATGAAGAAGAGGCAGTTGATGCTGAGAACAAGAAACCCAAATTGATGTTAGATTACTCTGACAGCTCCAGTGACTCAGGAGATGATTCTGATAGGATACCTCTTGCTGGAAGGGATGATGATGAGGAAGATGATGATGGGGATGATGATGCCCACATTAGAAATGATTCAAAGTCAACGGAATTTGTTCATGTGTCAGAAATTGATTTCTCACTGTTTCCGTGACTACCTTGGTAGAGAAGTTGAGGTTGAGATTGACAAGTGTTAAGTATGTAGTGTCCAATCTCTAGTATGTGTCTTGGCAAATTCTTACTTGTATGTCCACAGCTCCTTGTGGAGAATGGGCTGGTAGTTGTTGTACTGTTTAATAACATACTCAAATTTGTAAATTGTTCACATCCACTTGATGTCTCTTCCCCAGCTATGTCTTTGCCGCTCCCCCCCTTTTTAAAAAAAAAAATATGAGTTGATTTTGCGTTTACCTGCTTGTCTGTTTAGGTTCTAAAGGGCATTGAGTGTTAGACGAGAAGTTAGCCTCACAGTTTCGCCTTTGCTTTGACTGCACGTGTGGTGACTTGTTTTGTTTAACGATTTCTGTTGATGTTTCGGTAAAAATTCAGTTCTTATGTGGTGAGGCTGTTAGTCCCATCCCCAACCCAAAAACTAGGGGATCCTTTTAAATAGTCAGGTTTCTGCCCTTCTACCTGTAGGGTTCATTGCGCGGGGCTTAGCAATTTTTGCCAATTTAACGCAAAAACATAAGCTACATAAATTATTTTGCGTAACTCCTATGTATATACGTTTAGACTTTATTCATTGTATTCATTCCAGACCAACTTAACAGTGAAAGCTAAGAATACTATCCCATGACGTCAAAGATGCCCACATGCACCAATATGGAGTGTGTGTGATATCTCTCAGCAGAGCAGTCGCACCTGCCATTCTCGAAGCAAAGCTGTGACAGAGCACAGCAGTGAGAAGAGGTTCACGGAGAGAGCAAGTTTTGCCGAGCTTGACCTGGTACCGAGCTACTGCATTGCAGGATGTGGAAGGAAAATGAAAGGCAAATGTAACTTTACATTTGTGTGCGGACATGGACAGTTGCATAGACAAAGAAAGATTAATAAATTATCTTTGTTTCAATTTGGTTTTGTTGCCTGAGGAGTTTTGCTATGATACAGAAATTTCTATTGATCAACATCATAATTACAAGTGCTGTAACACCCTGCTGACAAACTACAGGTGTTATATAACAACAAAATCGAAGGGTATCTATTCATAACTGGTTTAAAACAACTTTGGCCTTTAAGCATCGATTTGTTTATCGTTAGCGTAAGGATGTAGAATCGCTGGAGACAAAGGTTTACTGTTGGTAACATGACATCAAATTTGAGACCTTTTCGAGACTTTTTATAACTCTTTCAATAACATGACACAAAACTTTATTCAAAACTTAAATAACGCCGACCAGCACTGTCATGTAGGATTTAAACGCTACAGTTTTTGCATGAAAGAAGTTAATGAACCAATTTTCATGTTCACACAACAACTTTTGTTATTGTATTGAGCCTTTGTTAAAACAGGGTAGCACCTAATTCTATTCACTTTCAACCGCAAGTAAGAAATGTGGATGTAGTATGCAGTGAATTCATCACGCAAAAGACGCTACCCATAATCCCTAGCGCATAAACGTGATGAGCGTCTAAAATTTGCCCATAAAAACGCATAGCGAGAATTTTTAAACCTCAAATTTGACAAGCACGGTGTTGTTAGTACAGAAGAGTTTTACAAACTGTGGCCTTTCCTAAGCCACTTAGTGGAAGGTTCGCAAGTCATTGTCGTAGAATATATGGCCGCCATCTTATTTTGGAATGGTCGATTGCCAAAGCGAGTTCGGCCGCCCAGAACTGCTCAACATTTGTTAGTTCTATTTTGTCTGAATGTACGTCAGCGGGTTGTTATACTATGAACAAGAAAAACTTTGAGCCTAAGAGATACTCGCTGAATTTCTCATTACACACCGCCCACTTAAAGGCTAACACGTACAGCTCCATCTTGGGAGGGGAGTAGTTTTCCATGGTCCCCTTTGGAACCCCAGTCTTCAGCTGGCGCAGGCTTTTGATCCTGCTTTATCCTCCCCCCCCCCTAAAATCAACGGTCTCGATTGCCATCTTGGTGGATTTCTTGCTTTCTCCACTTGAAAGTGCTTTTGGGGGACGACTCTTTAGTTAATACGAGGCAAAACCAACAAGTTGCGTCAAATCACACGCAGCGATGATCTAGATAAGGCACCTTGGTACCGATTTAACAATTGGGTGGTTAAATCTTTAGCACTTTCCCTCAGTTTCTCCAGCACTTCTTCCAGCCTACTAGAATAAACATTTGTACAGTCAAGGTACACCATGTTTTGAAAAAGCTCCTCCTGAAACATGCTCAGTCGCTGGAAGGTAGCTGGCGCATTCCAAAGTCCGAAACGCATACGATTATACTTGAAGAGCCCCGCAGGATCTGCATCAATCGCTGGAAGGTAGCAGGCGAAATCCGAACGATTAATCTAGAACCTCACAGCGATCTTCATCAATTGCTGGAAGGTAGCTGGCGCATTCCGAAAGGCATTCGATTATAGTCGAAGAACTCCACAGGGCCTGTATCAGTCACTAAATCCGAAAGGGGTACGATTATACTCTAGGACTCTTACAACGACCTGCATCAGTCGCTGGAAGGTACCTGATGCATTCGTAAGTCCGAAGGGCATACGAATTATACTTGAAGAACCTCACAGCGACTTGCATCAGTCACTGGAATGTAGCTGGCGCATTCCGAAGTCCGAAAGGCATGCTATTATACTTAAAGAACCCCATCAAGGTGGTGAAGGCGGCCTTGTGTCGGTCCTGTGGTTTCACCTCTAGTTGGCTATACTCTGATACAAGGTCTGTGGTTGAGAAGTAGCAGGTTCCACCAATTGCAACCAACAACTCATCAATTCGTGGGTGTAGGTATGCATCACCACAGGTTTTTTAAGTTCAGCTGGCGATAATCCACATAATGGCCATGCCTGCAAGCGCGAGATTTATTTCACACAATAGGCGTTACATAATCACTTTTACTTGGCCAGCTTGTGCTCCTTTTTGGGAGGTCGCTCATGTGCTCTTTCAGGGGGTATACATTTGTGCAGCCGTGGCGAGATGCATGGGTAATCATTGCCATGAAATCCGTAGAGGCTTGGTCCCGCTTTTGGTTGTTGCCAGGGTTTGGTTTTTCAATTGGTACAAGAGAGCCACGCCAGCACTTCCTCTGCTCCTGGCGCCGGCTGTAAATTCGTTGGAGCAACTGACTTTCTCCCCGAAAGTATCCCTTAGCACTGCATACACCTGGTATGGGTTAGACGACCAGTTTGAACAATTGTTTAACAAACTAAAGAGGTTTGTCTTTGTTATTGTAGTTACAAAGAATTCCTGGATTCAAGGGCATTGGAGAAAATTCATAATATTTCAAGAGTTTTCATTGATTTCATGGACCACTGCGTATGTAACCCAAACAACGAACAAAACAGCACTTCTAGATTCATACAGTGAATGCTTTGGGTTGACTTACATAGTGCAGGTGGAAGCATTCTCAGAAAGACTACTGTTGTTGCAATAACTGACTTTTCTAACAACCTAATGACTTTGTCATTGAATGGGAACTTCTTACCACAGTAACATTAATATATGAAGAATCAGACTCTCCTCTGCAATTGGAATTGCACATTCTGCTTTATTGCAATCTCAAATAAAATGTTTAAATAAATAAAACAAATTGATTCTCTTCTCTTTAAAAACGTTTCCAACGGTGCAAGAAATGACAGAAAATCTTTTTTTAAAATCTAAACTGCATTTCCTTCTAAAAGCACTCCTCACCCTGCCTGGTTGTGAGTGTGTTTGTGATGATTTACAGCTTCATGGAAAACAACTTTTAGACTTCTTTAGATGAAAAATTATTAAGCATAAAATAGTGATGATGATTATGTCATCTTTGATTTGTATATTGATCAGAGACAAAAAAAACCTATCATGACAAATTAGTGTTCTCGATGCCGTTTCCTTCTTAGGAACTGTGGAGCGGGACTACTGGCGCTTAGTAGATGAGGCCATAAAACTGAGTTGCACTCTCTCCGAGTTAAACAGCTTGAACTTAAACTCGGGTGAGCCGCTAAAATGCAGCAGAAAAACTTTCTCCAGCTTTGTGCCGCATCTTCTATGTCTTGAGCAAACCAGCAATTAACTTGATCGTTTTTTTTTTAGAGAGGGATCAGTCTGGATGCTCTTTCTCAATCCTCACTGGAACAGCTGTAACAACCTGATTCTCAAACGCCCATCTCTTCACTCGTCCAAAGACAAACAAGAAAATGAGTAAAACAGACAGGTACTGGATCCATGCCCATTTAATCATCTGCCAAAATCCTGGTCGATAGCTAATTCACGCTGTCAAGGAAAAAGTATTGAATGCAATTTCTGCAATTATTATACACAGTTCAACAGTGCAGGGGTGTAGCAACACAGAGAAATCAAATTAAAAGTGCACTGTTGGCAGTTTGAAGTTTCAGTTAACTGAACTCTGGCAGCAGCCAGCCCAGCTTCTACTGAAAGCACTTAACTTATATTACTTAAACCATTCTAGCTCTGGGACTGATCATTGTTCAAGTTTGGTCCTCGGAAAACGGGATGTAAGGTTCATGCAACTTGTGTAAAATATCTAGCTCTCAATAATTCAAAAGCCTTCGTTTTATAAAACAAAAGCTTATAGTGATGCAAACAGTAAAAGTAATTTGTTCAAAGTGGTTAATGGTGATCAAGGAACTACTTTGAATAGAATAATCTATAGCTTCTCTTGATAAGTTTTTACTGTTGATAAAGATTCCTTTGCATAAAACTGAAATAACATGAGATGAACCCAACTTTGTGGAGTTGCTCAGGACAAAGCCAATAGATGTTCAACTCACTGCAGCTAATTCAGCATAACTATTTCATTTGTACACAAGGCAGAAAGGATACGTTATGACCTCTTCTGGGTAATGAATTGTTCCTTTAACAACAAAAGGCTGTCCAGCACCCCTTCCACTTACCCACACTGGGTAGCCAGACACATACTCTGTGGACACTAAAGTGTTTAAAAACATTGTTCAGTACTAATACTGATTTGGTCAAAAAAATCTAGAAAACCTCTTAACAGCAGGCCTGTCATAAGCAAGAGGGAGGGGGGGGGGGGGCAATAAGTTTCTCACAATTCCCAGTTTCCATGTCAGATTAATTTTGAAGTTACTGAACAATAAATGTGCTTCTATGCTAGCTATGCTCAAAACCCCCTTCCCCACAAATATCAATTTTGGTATGACAGGTCTCAACAGCTCTAACTGTCTGCCTCATTGAAGCAGCTCAAAAAAAGCAGAAAGGAGCTGCTCCAAACTAAAAATTTTAAACCATACTTTTCTCAAAAATTTCCCAATAAGTTATACAAGTTGAATATTCATGTCCAGTAAATTCCAGTGCTGGTAACCAAATTTTGTAAAACCAGGACTTTGAACACTTTATGCTGACCAAGTTTGAAAGCCAAAATATACAAATATTGTCAAATATATGTTTTGTCAACTTTGATTTTGTGCCTATCAAAAAAGTGACAGTTGCAAAATAGAGCAATCTTGCCAAGTATCAAATATTGTAAAGACCAAATTCCATAGAGATGTGAGAAACATATGTAAACTGTTGAAGGTTAACTAGTTGTGTTTTGGTTTTCCAAAAGGGCTGTTATTATGTAAATTATGGTTGGAAATTTTAATACTGAGTAAGTATTCATGCTCTAGTAAGTACCCATCCCCAAACTTTGGCCAGATTTGGTGCTGCAGGAGGGTGGATTGAGAGAAAATTTGGCTTTAACAAACTATAAACTACAAACTACAAACTATATAACTACTACTAAAAACATATGCAAAAATTCTCACATACCATTCCTTTTAGCATAAGCAGCAAAGACTTTGCTCAGTTTATATGCCTCTTTTCTTGAGCTTGTTGAATCGATCACAGGTGTCTGTAAAGATCAAATTAATGTAGAGGTTCTTTAAAAGTGTGTATGATTTGCTCAGACTGGCTGCTCTGTACACCCCGAGACAGGGAGTGCTGGTTAAATATGCAGGTACATTTGACAGACTTTTTTTAGTCTGCAATCTTTATTCTACTTTTTTTGGTACACATGCATGCTCATAATTCAATACTCTATATAAAAAAAGCAATGTACAGTATATAGAGCACATTCTGATTAGCTGTGGTGATTTTAACTTCAGTAGAGTGTACCATTATTGCAGGGATACATTCGCTGTTTGTGTGGCTTAATTTTGAGTTCCTTCAAGAAGTGCAAAAAAATCACCAGCTGCTTGTTTTTCTCTTAGCATTTCTCTTGTGAACTAAAAATTTCACACGGTCATAATTTTCACTGAATAGAACAAGCAACTGAGTTTTGTATTTCATTAACAGAAAAGCAATTTTTTCATTATCTCAAGTATAAGAGTTCAAGATTTTATAAAAAACACTGACTAGTTACTGTTATCTGACATGAGTAACCATACATTATAAATTCTGTGCACTCCTTTGTACGGAAGTGGAGTCTTCTGTTTAAGCCTCAACTCTCCAACTGTGTTAAACTCTGCTCCGGCAAGCGAGGAAGAATGGTAAATATACACCATACTTTCCATCTGTAGTCTGACATATTTCTGGAATGAAAAAAAATTGTAGTAAAAAACAGAGTTGGCAGTATTATTACAGAGAAGTTTGTTTAGTGCTCAGCAATAACTACACCATGGATTATACAAAAAAAATACTGTTATCAAAGATTTTTGCATCAGAAGTTGGTCTGTACATTAAAAAATGTTGAATATGATCACATGCATACAGGGGCTTCACAGGGGGTTCATTAGTATCTGGAGTAGGTAGGCATTTTAAGATTTGTGTTCCTGGCAAAGACTATTAGTCGGGCTACTCTGCAGGAGGCCTGACTCTAGGTTTATCTTCTTGCCAATCTGTCATGTCGCGTTTGTAATTGGCTGGGAACAGTCACATGATCAACCAAGTCACCAGAACACTTCTGACACTTGGTTATAGTCGTCAAATGTTTCGAACTATGATGAAGTAAAGTTTGCTCTGCTGGAAGGATTCATTAAGTTCTACTTTAGTATCTATCATAATGTTTAGGATGACAAAGAAACTAATTCTAGAGACCCTCAAACTGCTCACAAATTCATGATCACACGCAGTTCCAATAGATTTACATAAAAGATGACTGTAATTCGATTTATTTCCGATGATCAATTTTTTCATTAATTTAGTATGCTGGATTAGTAATTAAAAATAAAATTGAATGCCAACCCACATGCAGCTTATAGTCCATGATAAAGATCAGTTGTACTGAGCGAACATTTTCTGAGTCTTTGAGTGGAGTTTGTATTGTAAAATGCAGTGCATCATTCTTTCCGTCCATGTTAGTATCTTCTTCCCAGGACTGCAACAACAATAATATTAACAAATCAAAAAATAATGCTAATAATATTGACAAAAAACAGTTATAATAAAAAAGTATGGAAATCCTAAGAACTGATTGTTCTTAAAATTGCATGATCACGAGCAGCTCAGGCATTAGTGAGATCAAATTGATACCTCTCGAGTGCACACTGCAAACAATTAAGCTTCTTTTTACATGTTCCAAATTTTTTTCTTTTTATCTAATAAAACATACGAATACATCTGTAGTAAAAAAATGTTAGTAGTACTAGCTTGCAGCTGTACGTTCACGCCTGTACTGGAAAGTTAATTGCTCGACAAGTCAGAAAACGGCAGAACTTTTTCAAAACATGCAACACTGAAAACTGGTTCTCTTAGGACAAAGCAGTAGTAGTTAAGTCACCTTCACCAAAGGAATCCTCACATTCTGCCTCAACATTTGATTAAAATTTTGGAAAGTGCTGTATGCGAGGTAAGATCCGGGAACATCTCCTTGCAGCACTAGCAACAACTCGTGTTTGTAGTGCACATCGGGTTTCTCTCTGTACGAGCTCTCCTTCAGCCAGAAACCTTGAACGTTACACAGTCATTGAGCATTAAAAGTAAAGAAAACATGTACAAACCTGATTACATTCAAAATAGTCAACTCGAAGGCGCAAAACTTGTTTGTTTACTCACCGTATGTCACGAATGCAATGATCAATGGTGGAATAAAGGTCAAAATAACGACAAAGAACTGGAACAATGAGGCCCTGCTACAAATGTGAGTTTTATATTTTTGATGTACAGGATGTGAATGAACTTCATACATTACCATGTTGCCTTACGTTTGATAAGTTTTTGTCAAAAAACATTTTTGCCCCTCTTCCCGCTAAAACTTTCTAATGTTGAGCCCGCGATACAAAAGTTTATTTTTCCCTTTACTTTGTAGGGTAGGGTTAGGATGGAGTTTTGTCAAGGTTTTAGCAAAACTTAGGGAAACGTGTACACTAAGTTGAAAGTCAACTTTAATTAACAATTTCATAATCACTGAGAATAGCAAGAAGGTTTTAGAGTAGTGAGAATAACTACGACGAAGAAAAACTGTTTTGAAATACTTTTGAGACTAGCCGACTATCCCCCTAAGAGGAGGACTGGAATCTAGTTGGAACCCAAGATGGCGGACAAATGTGCAGCAAAATAATAATATTTTGTTGATTTAAATAAGCAACTTCGCCAAACGTTTTTGTACAGTGAAAATTGAAGTTAATTCTTTTTTTATGCTTTTTATTTCTGAGCCTGTGATTGTTTCATTTGACTGGACACTTGAGAAGAAGTTGACAGTTTCGTGGTTGAAAACAACCCTACAGCAACAACGTTTCAAAACTTAGCAGAGTTTGCAAAAAGTATAGTATATTTAGTCGTACTTCAGTATTCCCGCCTCAAATAAAAGGTTCTGATCGTAAGGTATTACACAGAGTGATTTGCAGGTGAGAAGTTTTCTGTATTGCTAATATATAATGTAAACGTTTTACATATTCAGGTTGTTTATGCCTCAGAACTTTAATAGATTAAGCCACGTACAGCACAAGCATTGTTGTTCTGCATCACCTAAATGATATTGAGTGCCATTCACTGGTATGTCCCCCCCCCCTCATATTCTCATTTGCATAAATGTGGGGTTTCTTTTGTTCATTTGCTCAGGGACTCAGTGACAACCAGACCACCCATTAATGGATCTATCTACAATAATTACCAATTTGTGTTGGGGAATAAAACAGCATCATATCTCTTTCTAGACAATTATAGAAAATTGTTATGATAAGCAATGGTGTTTTATTCCTTTTAGAAAAAACTATAGAGAAAGTTGATTACTCTGTTTTTTGAAAAAAGGTCTTGAGCTGTGTGATGACAAGTCCATTTTCTATTCTCTCATACAAAACAGATAACCAATCAGAGCCCATTTTATATCAGGATTGTTTTCTAAGACTTTTTTAGTAGCACAAAGAGACAATGGCTGCATGTATGTGGAGAGATGATCCTCATTTTGCTGACAAAGTTGCATCTTTGTGCTACAAACATTACACAAAGCTTGGGAAGAAAGGAAAGCCGCAGGAAGGGAAAGAGTGGACACTTGTTGCTGCAGTAGTACGTGTCAAACAACAAGGTAGGTTTTTATCCGAAGAGGTAAAAACAAAAGTTATTAGCAGCTTCACACTCTTCTTTACTGGGTTAGAGCAGACTGAGACCTAACACAATGAACAGCTTTACTGCACTCACTAAGCTTCTAATACAGAGAACTCTTGTTGTTTTTGATTTGCATACTCAATCATTTTTAGAACAGTGCACTGAAAGTCTGTGTATGGTCTGGGGTTATTTTAGGGCAAATAAAAATGCAAGTTGAGCAACATTTCAGCCAAGCTTTAAATTTCAGAGCACTCAACTCAACATGCACTGTGCACATTATTTTAAATGAATTATGTCACAGTCTGCATTCCATGGGGTAATAAAAAAGTATCCCTCCAGGGGGTGGGAAGGAAAGGTTATAATCCTTGCTTCATAATGCATGGTATCTTGATACTCACGGGGGATGGGGGGGGGGGGGGTCTGAAGGAGAGAAGGGACTGGTCCCCCAATAATTTGGTCTGGGAGACCAGGCCCCCTAAATAGTTTTCTTGGTAACAACAGCAGTTTTTGAGTCACTTTTTTGTAACAAATATTACAGTTTCCACTGTGCCCCCACCTATATTATTTTTTTCCCTCTATCCAAGTTAGTAGTATAATAGTTAAGGTCTGACAGCATTGCATGATATGAAAATGCTAACCAGTCTTATACTATTTTTTGTTAAGTTGATAGGTACACAATGGAGATAGTCTCCCTTGGCACTGGCTCTAAGTGTATTGGTAAAAGCAAAATGAGTTCAACAGGTGAGCATACAAAAATGCTTGTGGGATCTGGCATGAGGTGTTAAAACTATTAATCTTATACACGATTGCTAATACTATAGAGAGAGATAGTGAAATGACGCTAAATCATGGCTTGTCAGAAGGAACTGATGGCTGTCTGTACTTGATCAAAAAAGGAGGAGTGTTAGTGGCCATACACTATCTAACATACAGGCTCTAATTCCAACAGAAAATGATAAACAAGAAACAACAGTCCTAGGCGATGTTTTCTAGCTAAATGATCCCCCCTCAAGTACTCCCCCCAAGCACCACAGCCTCACAAAGATTCCCCCCCCCCCCCCTCTTTTGCCAGAACAAAAAAGTGCAAAATCAAGATACCAACCTTTTTTATTTTTCACAGGCCAGGTTTTGAATGACAGCCATGCTGAAGTTGTTGCCAGGAGAGGTTTCTTGAGGTTTGATTCTTGATTAAGTTGTGTTTGTTTTTATGTGAATTATTATTAATTTTATGTAGTTCAAGAGTTGGACATGTAATCAAACTTCATATTCTCAGCACTACCAGCATTTTTCGTTAACTGCTTCTGTAAGAAGAATTTAAATGATACCAAATGCTTTAAGCTTGATAAAGTACTAGAAATGTGTAATGCAAAAAATTTTCTTTTATATACATGACAAATCTTACAAGAATTCCCTGTTGACATGTAACAAAAGCTACATTTCACTTGTTTGTATAAAATGATTAAATTTCCAACTAGTATTTTTTGATGCTATATAACACAACTTGAAGGTAGCAAAAAAGCTTTTTTTTAGTTCTCAACTTTATTTCTAATAATTTCCGTAATTGTGTTTCAGGTATTTGTACCAGCAGTTAGAAAAGTGCTATGGTGACAGGACCAGTATTTTTAGATTTCAAGCTGGTACTGCATTTGTTTGTCAGCTGAGAGATGGGTTTAGCTTCCACCTTTTCACTTCACACACTCCTTGTAAGTGTAGAATAGTATCATCAAGGTGTTTTCCTGTTGTAAATATTTAACAATTATTCCAACAGCTCTGGATATAGATATGAGATGGTAAATAGCTGAAGAGGTGTGTAGCACTGAAAATTTGTAAACTAAATTTCATTTGAGTTTTCCAAACCTATACCAATATTTGAAAGTGACAGCAAAATTTACTGAGAACCATTATTCTTTCAGCTTTGTGACACTACACAGTCATTTTCCAAATATGGTCAGTTTGATGTGTAAGCTGATAACCAAGATTGAGAGAACCAATCAGAATGCTAGAACATAATATTCAAGGTTGAAAATTTAATAATCTGTGATATTCTGCTACATGATAACAGACCAACATGCAAACAATACTTGGTAATACCTTTGCCTCCGAATCCTGAGGTTTCTGGTTTGACCTCCAGCCTGGTCGAGGTATAAATATTTGGAAGACTTTTCCTGTTCAAATCAACTCAGCTTTCCGTCTTTTTGGGGTTGGTGAGATACCATACATGGTCTGCTTTGAAGTGGATGCATGGGATGCCTGTATAAATGCTTCCAGTCTGCTGGTTGTAGTCTGACCGATCATTATGAAGCACCTGTAAAATGTGCTAATAATGTAGAGTAAGATCTACTACTCTACGTAGTTTATTTTTTGTAAACATGTACAAACTGAGGCTCATTAACATTTTTTTCAGGTGGTGATGCCTCAATATTTCCTAAAGCAGAAAATGATGATGAAACAGTTCTCGTTGAAAGTAATACCAAAACATTAGCCATGCAAGTTTTCTCTTCTGATGAAAAACGTTCTCCTGCAGCTTGTTCTGATTTGGGCTCAGAGCAGTTAACTGTGAACCCAAAACTCCCAGAAGCCAAGAATTGTAACCCTGCTCTAACTTTTGTTAGCACCAATACAACAAGATTTTTATTGGGGAAGAATAGTCATATATATTTAGAAGATTCTTGTATTAGGATTGAAAATTCTGCTGGGTGTAAATCTTTGGAGGTAAACAAGAGTAGTAGTACAGATGCTGCTGCTGATAATATTGAGGAACCATTGTCAAAACGACCATGTTTAGTACTACAAGACACATTGACTGGTATTTCTCAATGTAAAAACGAAAAAGGTAGTTGCAAAAGTTTTTTCGGGAATGAAGGAGAATTAGTTGTGTGTAATAAACCTTTAGTATCAGAACCTCGTTGTTCCAGCAGAATCAATGAAAATGATGCAGTGAAGTCACCTTCAAGCACCACAGTGTTAACAAAGACTTGTCAAGCAGTTCATTGTTGCAATGGCAACTCAATCAATACTTCTCCTAAACTGTTCAAGGATATCCATAGGACTGGTGCTAAATGTGTACCTGGGGGAAAACAGGATCCCTTGGGGACTGGAGACAGTTACCATGTAACAGGTCTTCTACGCACAAAGCCTGGCCGAGGCGACAGGACATTATCCATGTCATGCAGTGATAAGATTATGAAATGGAACATTCTTGGATGCCAAGGAGCTTTATTGTCACATTTTCTCTCATCTCCTATTTATTTCTCTTCAGTAGTAGTCGGAAAGTGTGCATTTGATCCCCATGCTGTGAGAAGGGGACTCTTTCTTCGTGCAGCTAACTTACTAGAAGAAGAATTTATAAAGTGTAATGGTATACAGGAACCTGTACTCTTATCAAGTTCAGAGCAGTTTCACCACTCTAGAGCCAAGATGATGCATGGGAAGGGATCTCCAACAGCAGGGGGTGAGTGTATGTGTTCCTAAGGGAGATAGATCACTGAGCAGCAGGGGAAATGCTCATAGACAGGGTGGTTTAACAGGAGTTGAGGAATCACGTGAAGGCTACATTAGTCTGTCTAAATATTTTCTGTAAAGAGTAGTTTGAAAAGCAACTGATGGTGGCATTCATAGTTTTTTCTTTCAAACTGCATACATATAAGCTTTTGAGTCTGCATAGTGTTCAGGGTTCATCCATTGGAATTCATCCCTTAGTTCCCTAGGATCTGGTGCCAGGAATGCTTTCAGGGTACACAGTGGGAGTTCTTCTCCTAATCCCCTATGACCTGGTGCCTGGAATGCTTAAACAGAGTTCACACTGGGAGATCATCTCTTAATTCCCTAGGATCTGGTGCATTGAATGCTTACAGAATCCACACTGGGAGTTCATCTCCTAGTCCCATAGGATCTTGTGCCTTGAATGCTTACAGGGTCCACAGCTGGGTGTTCATCTCCTAGTTCCCTAGGATTTGGTGCCTGGAATGCTTAAACAGGGTCCACACTGGGAGATCATCTATTAGTTCCCTAGGATCTGGTGCATTGAATGCTTACAGAATCCACACTTGGAGTTCATCTCCTAGTCCCATAGGATCTTGTGCCTTGAATGCTTACAGGGTCCACAGCTGGGAGTTCATCCCCTAGTCCCCTAGGATCTGGAGCATTGAATGCTTGAACATGGCCCACACTGGGAGATCATCTTCTAGTTCCCCAGGATCTGGTGTCTGGAATGCTTACTAGTCTATCATGGGAGTTCATCCCCTAGTCCCCTTGGATCTGGTGCCTGGAATTCTGACAATTGTTTAGCCAGGAAATTGGTTGCCTTGTCCCCTGCATGGTCCAGCCTGGGAGTTCATATCCTAGTCCCCTAGGATCAGGTGCCTGGAATGCTTACAAAGTCTCCCTTGGGAGTTCATTTCATAGTCTCCTAGGTTCTGGTGCCTGGAATTGCAGACAGTTCTATTATTGTATATTTATGTTATGTAACAAGATCATAACAAATGCTGAAGACAAGCTTTTTTGCATGTTGCACAAACAAGCCATAATTTGGGTCTTAGAACCACCAATCCATGAGGTGGCTGTCAATGGAATCAAGCAGGGTGTCATAAAATCCAAGTGCTCAACTGGGAAAGCCAGGTATTATAATTTTTTCAGTAGTTCTGGCTTATGTTGGTTGTTGACCTTTCTTGAATGGTAGTTGGAAGTTCCTTTAATGACTGTTTGTTTGTTTCCTAGAAATTCACACCTATAAAAGGAGTGCCATCCAAGAGGTGTTTTTCATGGTGAAAAGCTTTATACTTTGGTGTTTTTAGGGTATTTAAGGGGACTTTTCCAATGGTCATTCTTGGAGCACCCCCCTCGGGCTTCTAACATCCATATTCCACTGTATGCTGTTGATTAAGATACACACTGAACTTTACATATCATTTTTAGAGTCTCTATTTGTAAAGCAAGTATGTTTGATACTTTCAAGAAACTTGTCTCCACTATTCCTGATGATCAACTCCCTGGCACATTGAGGTAAATTACATCAAAACTTTGTTAGTTTACAAACATATTCCTTTTTAGATTTTATTGGGAAAGAGTGGGTGTGAGTCAGTTTAGCCAAGGCATGCTTATTTCTACTAAATATATTTAACAATGCAGATGTAACATCTGTAACTACTGTAAAATCCCACTTTAAGGCCTGGGCTTCAACTTCATAATGTGTTTTGGATGGGTTTATAAATGGGGAGGAGGAGGGGGGGCCTTATATCTGGGAGGTTTATAAGCTGAATAAAAAATGTTTTGGAACAACAATGAATTAAAGCTAACATACCGTTACATTTTGAATTACATTTATAGTACATTTATTGTGCACCACAATAAAAATGGGAAATTTATTTTAAAAACATCTATATACAGACTTATACAGTTGGAACAACTGGAGGGGAACTGAATGAAAGTCATTATAAATATTGTTCAAAACTCTGCAGCCACTTGGTTATGTCTGTAAACTTTGATTAAAAAACTTTTTAATTGGTTAAAAAAAGCAAAAGGAACACATACAGTAGATGGGCTTACAGTATATCTGGGGGGCCTATATACAGATTAAAGTATTTGTTGGCAAATGGTTGGGCTTATATCAGGGGGGCCAAGCCCCCTCCCCCAACCCAATTCTGCTGCTCATGTGATGAAAACCTTACTGTTTATGACTGTTGTGTTCCACAGAAACAAGAGTCTTTGTACTTATGGTGATTTCAAGAATGCAGCTACAGCTTACACCACAACTCGTGAACACTTCTTGAAGAACTTTTATTTGTGGCGTTTGAAACCAACAAAATTGTCTAAGTTTGTATAATTATTTAACCCTCCGTCTTTCCCTAAAGTCCATCAACAATTTCAGCACCTTGAGCCAATTATTGATAAAGAACTTTCAAGGCAATGTACTGGGTGTACCAAATAAATTCAAGTGTCACCATGGGTCTTTTATAGCACAGTCTTCAATGTAGTTCAGTTATTTTGGCACAAAAGAGCAGTTTTATGAAGATACAAATGTATTTTTAGCATAATTTTGACGCAGAGACTTTTTGGTAAGACTTTATTAGAACTATATTAAAACCAACCCATTTTTCTGCCTGAAATATTATTCTAATAACATTTATTTTTACTAGTTGTTATTGAGGATGGCAAACTTGCATCTTCATTTCGTTTTGTAAATTACATATTTCTTACTGTTAGTAGAGTAGATGGGTTCATACTGTATGAAAGCAGCTTTGCTAAGTAAGAACCTTCAGCAAGAGACTTTTTGGTAAGACTTTATTAAAACTATACTAAAACCAACCCATTTTTCTGCCTGAAATATTATTCTAATAACATTTGTTTTTACTAGTTGTTATTGGGGATGGCAAACTTGCATCTTCATTTTAATTTGTAAATTACATATTTCTTACTGTAAGTAGAGTAGATCGGTTCATACTGTTTGAAAGCAGCTTTGCATAGTAAGAACCTTCAGCAAACCTCTCCTTAGGTAATTATACTACCTAGTAAATCTTTTCTTATAAGACTTGTAACACAATACAATGAAAAGAAAACAAGTTTGAAACAATTTGTTCATATGTCTAATTAAACAACTTCTAATCTGTAAGCCTTTTAAAAAAATCCCTTTCCATGTTGAGTTTTCCTATGTCAATCTTATTTAACAACAATATATATGAAACTTACGACGGCAGACAACTCTTTATTACTTATTAGACCAAGCTACACATGTTGCTGAAACTGCTCTGTTTGGTTTTGTGATTATACAACAAAATAGTCTGTGAACTTATTCAGCTCTGATCAATAAAGTGAATTTACAACTGTCAGCAGATTAATTGCATTTGTCTTAACAAGATTCAGTTTCATGTGACTCAAAGCGCAAATAATTATAAACACTCATCAGTTTTAACTCTTAGTTAAACAGGTAACTGGGCAATGACAAAAGCAGGTGAAAATACTTTTCAATACAAAATGAAAATACATCCAAGTATTTGGTATGATAAATTGAAACAGCATCCAGTGTATGACAACAAACAAGTGACATGGATAAAATAATACATGCAAAAGCTCTTATACAGCAAGGTATAAATTCTTAAAGTTCCAAATGATTAATGGCCGAAAGTGTTTTCGCCACTGTATGCAATGTACAAGAACCCATCTTCGTCTTTATGCTCCTCATAAATGGCACCCATTGTTGAGCTGAAAACAAAAATAAGAAAGTAGAGAACACAGTCAGATCATACTTGCTGAAAAATGAATGGATGACCAACAATAGACGATACACCCTTTCAGCCCAAAGTACCCAAATAACATGTTACTGAATTCTCCAAATTTAGACCCATAATTTCCCAAAGCTAGATTGGGAGAACTTTGCTTTTCATTTACAGTGTTTGTTTGATTAATACTTCACATATTCTTATGAAGAAATATGTATGACTTATGTGAGGAGAAAGTAGATGTTGAGGAGGGGTTGGTGCAGTGGTAAGATCTCTGCCTCCCAATCCTGAGGTCCCTGGTTTGATCCCCAGCCTGATCAAGGGTTGAATATTTGGGCGACCTTCTTTCTTGCTAAAGGCCACTCAGCTTTCCATCCCTCTTGGGTATGTAAAACATGGATAGCTAATTGTGCCTTTAATTATATGCTTCTAGTCTTCTGGGGGTAAACTGATCATTATAAAGTGCCTTTGAATATGTAAATGGAAAGGGAGCTATATCAATGCACCTGGTCCACTTTACTTCACAATGTTGAATTGACAATAATTTGCTGAAAGGGTTAATGTCTACTTAACCAATTCACTGCTGGCTTGTTATAAACATCCAACTACTTAAAAACTCATACAAAATAAAACTCTTGGTTATGGGAGTTGGAAAAACACAGCTCAGCTACTGAAGATAAAAGGCAAAGTACTCCTAAACCGATAAAGAAGTGCCCAATGACTAGTTAGTAAATTCTCACAACTTAAATGGATAATATTTCTATGGTTAATTAGGGCTCTATTTGAGAGTTTTGAATGGATGATCAAACTTCATATTCTCAGCACTTGTCAGCTTATTGGTACATTAAAAATCAATTTAGACTTTTGAAAAATTATGTATGTGGGGAACATGTGAAACAAAACAATGCACTGATTTCTTTTTTTACTGGAGTATAGAAGTTTCAATAAGGATTTTACCAAGCCTTGAGAAGACTGTTTCATTGAGTTGCAAAAAACTTTAAACATTATTGAAGTAAGAGCTTTAAATGATAAATCTTAAATCACTCTGTTTTGTATAACTACCTGAGCTGGTGTTAATGAGTGATAATTTATGCAGCGATTATAGTTTAAATTATGCACATATAGCATGTGGCAAGTTATTGTTTACAGTAAGTTATCACAAGTCAGCTGTTTCGGGTTTTTCAAGTAACAACAATGAACAGTCCAAACTCGACTTGAGACTCCTTTCTAAGTTAAAACGTGCAGTTTCTCTACTCAAGACAAGCATAATTGTGTAACTTTAAAATTACATTGGTTCTACTGACCGCCTTACAAAGCATATTTTAACAGGGCTAATATTGCCACAAACATATCATTATTCGTTGTGTTCTCAAAACAACAAAGGTAATTGCTTCGTTGCGACAAAAAAGCACTGCTTATTGCAGTATTAGCATTTTTCGAGAAACGCAATTTTTTATTTTGAACAGCAAAAACCTAAAATCTATTTCTTGAAAATCGTACATACGTCTTTAAATCATTTGAAGCACAAGGATTTTTGGACCGACTTCCGGTAAATATGCCACTTGAAAACATACAGACCAAGACAATAACAGAATCTAACCAAAATGAAATGATATCTGCTGTATTTAATGACAAAACTAACTGATTATTCCTGCCTAAAAAGTTTTTTTTTCAATTCAGAAAGAAGGTAGTTGTGAATGAAGCAAAGATCGCAACATTCATGTCAACAGCTATTGTTTTTTGACTGTTTTTCTATTCCATTGCAACATTTCTCGTCTTGAACATACTTCGCGGTATACATTCGCTATTTTTTCAACAATGGTTGCATGAGTAGCTGAGTCAGAGTTTTGAAATATACATTGAAATACTGCCGACCAAGAAGAAATAAAAGATTTATTTTCCAACCCAAAGCGGCATATAGGCTGTGGCACGCCACCAAAACAAAACAAAACGAAACAAACATGGAGGTCCATTGTTACAAAAAGAGCACAGAACATTCAAAGATTTTGACACTGAAACGAACAGAAAGTGAAACTACTTTGAATAACTACTGCTGCTTCGTTGCTTAACTAGGTATATTCTGTAAGATGAGCGTACGAATAAACGCCAAAATGACGCAACTGTACCTGGTGGTCGGTAGAACTTTGTTGACAAAAAGAAACATGGCTTTTTCTGGAGGTAGTTGGATTCGCTTCCTGATTATGTACATAAACTGGGCCACTAGGAGTTAAGAATTAGCCGTCAATAAATACGTTTCTACGCTTGAGCAATGAATGAATACTTAGCAACAAAAAAAATTGTGTTAAACACTGAGGATTTACAAGTGTTGACAGGAAAGATGGCTGCAATTACGAGTTTACCTGTTAGGTCTGATGGAACCAAAAATTTTCTTTTATCGATATCCTGGATACTGGATTTCGGTGCTTTCTCCACCACCACCTGTACGTTACACAGTTTAATATGTAAGTTATTTGGGCGAAAAAATTGATATCAAAATGCTTGCTTTTTAGTTGTAAAAGTTAGGCACTTACTGGAATTCTGTCAGGATACTTGGTTCGAATTTTCGTCGATTCTTGGCACCGAGAATCTGAAATTCGAAAGAATAAACGAGTAAGTAAATAATTCTTAACTGCCATTTATGTTCCAAGGTCTTTTTCTGTACCTAGAGAGTGCTCGTCTTTAAAAGTCCACTTCATTTTCGCTGCGATCTATAGAACAGTACTCGCTAGATGAAAATGATCTCAGCTTTTTTTTCTTCAACTCGTCCCTGCGTAATAACCTTGTTTTACCACGTGATCAAACTTATTTTCTATTGCTGACGTTATCTCGGTCCCAGGACTAAACTTGCCACTCGGCCGCTCCCAGTAAATTTACTTTCAGTCAAGCACAATATCGCAACGTAAGTTTAGCAAGCTTGGTCGTGTAAAGGAGTCATTGAAAACGCACACAGTTTGTAATCCAAACTAAGTTAATCCTATTTGTTAAAAAGAATATTGCGATTTACGAAGAAATTGACCGTCACGTAAGTTACAGAAAATTTGCGAAACCGGAAAAGGGTTTGATAATAGGTGTGATCAGTATTTGAGATCATCGCAGGGCTCCTCTATCCATAGTGAGGTGTTTATGATAGGGCGTGAATGTCTCTGATGTGGTACCACAAGCAAGATTACTCTGCTTTGCTAGTTCTTGTTGCGATCTGTTTATCTATAAAAGTGACAGTTTGAATGTTTCAGATATTTTCAGCTACCTCGGCTCAAATACCCTTCAAAACTAAGAGCAACAAAGAAAACAAAAGAACAATGCTTCTTGTTGTATCTCATCGCCCTTTTGTCCTCCTTTTGTTTTCTTGTCCCGATCTGAGTTTGTTTTTCTGCACTATTAATTTACATGTGTCAAGTAGGATAAATAAAGATCTCAAAACTCAGCAAATTATCTCAAATATCCACGTGCTAGTTCGAGTAGTTACTAAATTACCATAGATTTGGTATTTTTGTCTTCAAAGATAAATTTCCTAGGATTTATTTTAAAATAAAGAACAACTTAACTCTGCTTGTATTTTCGTTCGGTTACGTTGCAAAGAAAAATGTCAAAATTGAGTTTGCATTTCGTAACGGGTCCGTTTACTACCACGGACCGTGATCAGATGAAATCGATTTGTTTGTGTATTTTCGAAACTGATCGAAAGGGTACGTTGTTCTTCTATATCTATATATCTACTAAGCTTAACTTTCTATCAACAGGTTCTGGACGATGACAAGGGAATCAGTGCAAAACTGTTTAGAAAGGGTGGGGTATAGCTGTTTGAATAAAAACAAAGACCTTCACTCGTTCTGAAATGTTTTTGAAGTGTGCTCGTCTATCCAAGTCCAGTATTTTGAATTTCGAATCTTGTAAAGTTCAGGTTTAGAATCTTGTATGTCAGTTTACAAACTTGGCGAATAATTTATCTAAAACAATCTCAAATGTTATTCGCAGAAATGACTGAGTGGGATTAAGAATCAGACTCATGAAGACAATTTTTCCTTTAAATGAACGCTTACATGTTACCATGTGAAACCACAAAAAATTTAAGTCTTTTAACTTTCAAACAGGTAGGATTGAAGGCTTTCGTTGTTTTTGTTTATTTCACCAGAATCCTTTTGATCTTGCTATCCGATTCACGTGACCGTTTTGTTTTAGTTTCTATTTTAAGAGACAGAGTCTAAATAAGTGTGTTGAGACCCAGATTAACTTGCAACGTGTTTTCAGTGGATGAAGGTGTGCGATGTTTAAGGAGGGTTCTTTTGAAGTTAACTTTGGGGGACTCCGTCTGTTGGTATGATTGAGGTTTCCGTCGTACTATTCCAAGAGGGATCTTAGTCGGGAATTCGGTATTTTTAATTTTTCAGGGAATAGAAATAAGGATTTTTGAGGGGTACAAGAACGAAATGAGCATAATTTGTTGTTTTGTGCAGTTTTTTTCAAATTATATGCTAAGTGCTTTTTTAGGGTCGAAAATTTTCACACCAAGGTTAGGGTACTTCAGTTTTTACATTTCCCAACCATCATGTTCTTTTCTTTCTCCATTCATGATCATTGCTTGCACAACTGTAACTCAAAATGGTTCTCAAAAGATTTTCACTCTTATTGAGCTGAAGTTGAAGCAACCAAGCATAAAACTACTGTAGGCTACTGTAAGACAAAGAAAAAAACGCCTTTTCACCCCTGTGCGAAATGCGCTTGCGCAAGGGGGAATCTTACTTCAACACTAAATTCGCTTTTTGAAACAACTATGCTTATTAGAAACACAAAATAACTTTGACCTGTGAGAGTATATTGAGGTATTTTTTTCTTTTCATAAAACTGTTGACATATTTTCTCTTTTATCAGCCTCGTGACTTTACAAGCTAAGGCACCATAATCTTTATATGTTTGCATAACATTAAGTTGTTTCCCGTCCCGTGCAATCATTAGCTTTGCGCAGTGGCATTACCGTAGTCAATGAGGTTCATCCGAGACGCGGTTATTGCTAATTGAAAACTTTTCCCAATACCCCGCCTGACGTCTTGAAATACAGACGGCAGTGCAATTTTTGAAGGCCCATTCGTGGGCCCCACTAAACTCAAAGAAAAGACCACTTTGGACAATAATAATAACCATATAAGATAATAGTTAACTCGTAGCCCTATCGAGAATGCATTTAGTTTATCACAGAGCTGTTTGGCAAACTAAACAAATTTGTACAAATCTCGATAAAGCTTTGGTTCGGCAAAACATAACTTTTAGTTTTGCCTTTCGACTACGTTGTACCAACGTAAGTGGCCGTGGTACGCCTGAACTGCCCAAGAGACTGGAAGCAAATCTGTGCCCGCAGTTCCCATTTGTTTTCAAGATGGCGGACCAAGGAGATCAACCCGGAGAATCACAAGAACAAGAAGATGTCGAAGCAATTTTGAAAAGACACAGGAAAGAAAAGAAAGATCTACAAGGTAATTTAAAATTTGGACTCCCTTGTCTCTCAATACATTTAGCTTGTTTAAAAACGAGAAAACTTGCGTTCATCGGCCGATTAAAAATCTTTGCTTTGTGAGAAGTAGCGTAGTTTCCACTAAAATGCATCGTCAGCCAATCTTCAGGCAATGAAGCACAGTGTTCCGAAAGGAGATAAGAAAAGAAAAAAGCAAGTGACTCTTGAAGTTGCCCAACTGGAGGCAGATTTGGAGGCCAGACATAAGAGAGAACTGGAAGAGTTTGAAACTAGAAAGCAGCATCCCAATGCAGAGGTTGGTTTTAAAACTGAAGTGCATCATGATGATGCTAATGCTAATGATAATGAAATTATTATGACTGCTGTTTACAGTTCAAGAATGTTTTAAAATACCTATTTATTATCATATTTTTATTGTTGTTATTGTTGTTATTAGTGTTATTATTTTTAAGAAGATTACCCTTATTTATCAAAATGATTTGTTACTACTGAATCTTCATCAGTTTTTTCACAATACTGTTGCAAAAAAAAAAATTAGTAGACCCAGTAACTTGATTGTTATTTTTCCTTTAGTCATCAAGACTATTTCTATTTTCTTGCAGAAAGTTTCAAATGAGGTAGAAAAAGTTACAGAAAATCTTAGTGTTACTGAAATTGCTGACACCAAGGAAGAAACTGTTGAAAGGATTTCGCGCTCTCAGAAGAGAAAGGTACGTAAAATAATTTAGTTAAATTGAATTAAATTATTAGAATCATAACTGTTTTTTTAACTAAACCAAAGCATTTAAATTTTGAACGATAAGTTGTCAAAAATTGACCCCCACTGCCTATACCGCATGAAGAACAATTATTGTTTTTCTATTGCACTGACAAAAAATTTTTCATCTTTTTTAATACTTGTAGTTTCTTTGCTAAGTAACACCAGCAGTCTTTTGGCTTAAACCTCCAAATGGTGTTTGGTAGTTTTTTTGACATTGGTTTTGTTTTATCCTTCACCATAAATTTTTCTTACAGTAATGACAGACTTATGATTTTCTTCCCTTGCTTGTTTGCCTACTGAATATTCAGGAAAAAAAAGCAGCCAGAGAGAAAGAAAGAGAACAGCGTATTGTAAAAGCAGAAGTGGAAAATGTAAACAGTGCTCGTAATGTTGAAGCTGCCAAGTTGACTGCACAACTTAACTCACAAGGTCTTCAAATCAAAGAGGTCTGTACAGTTAGAGGGCAAGTTTAGTTTGAATAGTAATAATCCAGGACCAATAGAGGAGTGGGTTATTATAATAATTTATACTGAAGTAACAATTTGACTACAGATGGCAGATTGCAAGCTTTATATTTATTGGATTTTTTTTCATCACCATCTGTCTGAGAGGATTGAAAGAGATATATGGCTTGTGTAATTTTCAAAATAATTCACTCAGCTACTTTTATTTTGATTCTTATTTTGAAGTTAAGTTATTTTTGCTTGACTATGGCATAGCAATCAGTGTAGATAACGTAGAGGAGATTACAACACCAGTTACACTCAAACTTCAATTATCTGCACTTGTGGGGACTGGACCAAAATAGCTCTGATAACCAAGAGTCTCAACAATTATTGAGTCTGGATAATCCAGAAATCTGAATTATCAAAGTCTCAATATTCAAGATTTGACTGTCAATAGAAGTTATTTGGGTTTTTTGTTCTCATTTTTACAGCTTTTTAGCATATTCATTTTTTTACTTAGTCAACACCCCTCCCCCTCAATTTATACATTGTTTTTGCATGAAGTGTAGTTATACATACTTACTTGTGTGTGACTAAAGTATGTTCCTTGCAGATTTCACCTGATGGCAATTGGTAAGTTGTTTTCTGTGTTTTCATGATACTTTGCTGTAAACATGCGAGATGGTTGGGAGAACATATAATAATAACAATAATAATAATAATAATAAATAGGTACTTGTTGGGAAAACATGAATGAGGTTTAAGGTTTGGATCACAAGCTGAAAGCTTTTTGAGTCTTCTCCCAACAGTCCCAGAGTTTTAACTACTTGTTGGGATAACATGAATAAGGTTTAAGGTTTGGATCACAAGCTGAAAGCTTTTTGAGTCTTCTCCCAACAGTCCCAGAGTTTTAACTACTGACCAAGTATCACAAGATTTGCAACAACAACTTTATTATTTTTTTTGCACTAATTACAACTACATATATAAAAAGAGACAAATTTTTATAAATCAGATGTAGCGCTGAATATCAGAAATAGCTTTCACTAAAAGAGTCTGATAACCATTTTGAAAATTAGTTGTCAAATAAAAGTTGTAAGATATTAATACAAGTCTATTGTAGTGGAACCCATTTTAGTTGACTACAAAACAGTTTTACAACTAATGTTCATCATTTCACCTTCCCCAAATCAGTTAAACTGGATATTGCTGTACCATGCAAAAGCTGACTAACATAATTTGTGACTTTTTGTCAGACAATGAGCATCAACTGGCATCACCAAACACCACCATCGCTGTTTATACTCATTGCAACTTTGTATATTTAAAAAAAATGCCATTGTAATGCTTGAGATTGTTTTAATAGCACTCTTGTCTATAATTTATAACTACTCTTAACTGTGAATGGATTTTTTCTAGCTTGTACAATGCTATTGCAGACCAAATTAACCTTCAGGGTATTGAGGTGAGTGTAGGTTGTAACTATTTTAGGTAATAATGCACTAATGTAAAATGTAGAAGATATAGTGTTGATTCTGATTGGGTGTGGTGATGTACTCTGAACATGAATAGCATGTACCTAGGGGGTGTAATTTTTGCTGTTTATGGGTATTATTTTATGTAAAAGAAATAAAAAACTCACATGTTTGCAAGACAAATTATTTTGAGCAGCAAAACTGGCCAGCAGTTGTGAAAGGATTAAGATTCTATGGAACCGTTGTGGTCCTCTTGCTTTTTCTTGTTTTTCTTGTAGATAGAACATACATTCTGTTCACTGCAGTGTTGAATTAACATTACTGTATAAATTAATATTCTTCTTCAAATAAACTTTTGTTCAATGTTGTTCTGATAGAACCTTGTTGACAATGTATCATTGCTATGGCAGTGACTAACTTGTTCCCCTGTATTTGTAGTGGTATGATTGTAGCAGACTGAGAAATCTTGCAGCAGACTATATGACCAAGCATCAGGAGGATTTCCTGCCATTCCTAGTGCACCACCAGACGGGCGAACTATACACAGCTGGTTTGTTTACCTGTAATCTGTGATTCATAATAATGGTCTAACCCATTGACAAAACCACTGGTCAGTCACGTAATCTGAATTGGGTAAACAAAGATAGTGATGAAGAGTAATGAATCAGAAAGAAGGTTATTTTGACAAAATTATTGTAGTTTGGTTTCGCCATTGAGAAAATGAAATAAAAAAACACTTCACAAGCATCACATCTCAATCTTTTTTGTTTGCCTGAGGCAGAATGTCTTTAAGGTTTTTTACATTTTGCAACCTTAAAAATCAGAAATAATGGACCTTTGTGCATCAACTTGCGTCTCTCAGTGTATTGTTAACCCAACAAAGAGCCATGTGACGGACTGTAACATAATCATAATGTCACATAATAAGAATTAATGTCTTAAGGAGAACTTCTATTACGATATAAAGTGTGCAGATTCTTTTATACCAATAGTAACAAGCACAATCAGTAAGTTTCTCCTTTCACTACTCCAGTGCAAGATAGACATTTCGTGAGGATGTTGTTTAGTGCGGAAAAGAAGCAATGTCTCGTGTTTGATAATGTTTTTTATGTTTTCTTAGAACAATTTGCAGAGTACTGCGAAAGTGTAGCAAGCACTTCCGCTTGGGGCGGACAGCCCGAGGTAGGTTGGCTGAATGATTGTAGAGACGTTTAAGATCCTAGTACAACAATAGTGAACACAATAGCTGCACGTTGGAATGTACCGTGGGGGTCACCTGCACGCTGTCGTCTTAAAAATTACAACGTGAAAGCTTAGTTTTATGTTTTCGTTGCTAGGAGAATGACCAAACTGTTTAACTAGGACAAAAGAGAGGGCAAACGAGCCAGAAAGAAAAAATCAAAACACAGAGAAATCTGTTCACGGAGCTCGTCTGTAATACCGTGGTTCTTAAGTAGGCAATAACATTTTTCACCAAAATTAGGAGAAAAAGTTGAGGGTGGGGCGAATAGAGGGAGGGAGGGGGGCATAGTTTACCTCTCTTGTTGCCAACAATGTAAGGCCAAGACTCTGACAGCACCGTAGAGTTGGGCTGGGCTTAGGCCGGGCTTGATCAATTACGTTTAAAGCTTTCTTTTTATATTTGGTTTGTTTTTTTCCCTTTATTTTTCTGCTTATCGGTAAATGACTTGTGTACCGTTTGATCTGTCAATTCTACATCTATAATGAGCCTTGATGTTAGTAGGTAGTTTCATAACAGCAGTTGAAGGCAAAAAGAATAAGCAGCGAGTTACCTTTTTGTTTTGCTTTCAGATTCAAGCGTTGTCGCATGTCCTATGCAGACCCGTTCATGTCTATCAAGCGGACTCACCTGTGTTCATAGTAGGTGAACAGTACAATTCCCAAAAGCCGTTACTACTCTCGTAAGTATCACCTCTAAACTTGCAGACCTCTATCTTCTCTTTTTGAGTACCAAGCTTTTTTTGTGTACTACGCCACACTGTGAAACAAGAGCGCGCACATTTCCAATAGCCAAAAAAGCCAGCATCTTCGTATCCTTTGGCCCAGTCCACATTTTCATTCCAAAACGCATACATTTTATCTTAAGCGTGGAGTCGGTCTGATGACGTCATGAATGAATGTTTTCACATACGTGCTGGTAAGGAGACAGCCAGTGAAAGGGCACTTAGACCTTACAGGCCAGAAAGAACTAGAACCTGTCCATAGTACCGAACAGTTTGCCGAGTTTTGTCCATGAGCATAGACTGCCTTCTTTTGTCGGGAGATCGAAAATTTAGCGCGTTCATCAACTGGTAGACTAGTAAGAGGAAACGGATGCGCAGACTCGCCCCATGCCTTTTTGGTCTCGTCCGCGCGTCCAGTTTCCAATATGATAACGCACTTGAATTTTCTAAAGAAACTGTTTTGCAGTCTACCACGAGCAATATCAATTTGTGTTACAGGTATCACAGACACGCCTTTGGACTCGGAGAACACTACAACTCAATAATTCTCGAGCAAGAAAAATCGATGCACGCTACGGCGGAAAATGACACCTAACTCGCTCCAGAACAAACCAGCGTCGCACGTGACAGCCTTCTGCTCCATACAAGCTCCATGGACAAAACAACTTTCCAGTTTTCCAAGATTTTATAAGTACTATCGCACGAACGAATGGGTGATCAGCTCCGGGAGACGAATAATTTTGCCGATCTACAGATAATAGAGGTTAAGCACTGCGTATATCCTACCTCTACCTTAACAAAAATGGTAGCCCGTGTGTTAGCAGCCATGGACAACTGTGTCAGCACTGCTACCAAACAGGCTCAGGCTGTTACACATATTTTTAAGGCAGATGCAAGGGCAATGCTTTCTCCCTGTGTAGCCCTAGTGCCTGCAAGTCACTTTTAATGCCATTGTGCAGTAATATGACTTGAAACATTCAGCCACACCTGATGATAGTTGAACTTACGAAATTAATCCAATAGAATTAAGCATGAACCAAGAAATAACATAAATTTGTTTTGTGGATGTAAAAGAGATGTTTTTTCAGGAAGGTAAGTATTGTTTTCACTCTGGTGTTGTCAATACATTTTTCGTGTGCGTCAGTAACGCTCCATGCTTCTCAGGGTCTATTCAATGTACAATGGCAATTTTCAGCCCCTCCCCCATCCCATCCACATCCCTCTCCTTCCCCCATCAAACAATAAATTTGGAGCACAATGATGTAGCAACTCTGGCCAAACTTCAAAGAGTAGAAACAACAAAGATGCAAGAAATGGGAAACTGTTCACAGTGGGCAATTTTTTTAAAATTTATTGGCTCAATCAAGCGTTTTTTTGGCAAATAAGTGGTCTTTTTTCGTGTAGAGGACATATAAATAAACAAGGTTTGTGACTGGTTGATGTACGGTTGGGGGTAAGCTTTATCTTTTGATTGTGTCTTCTACGGTGTCCTCTACACGGAGGCGAAGTCAAAATGAGTTCATCAAGCACATAGCAACTCACCACTCCGAGAAACATGGCGGCTGTATACCACAATGCATTGCAAACCTTGGACCAGTTCGTACGCAAGGAGTTACGGTAAATGTACAAGTCGCCAGCTTTTGTATGTTTGTTGATTAAGGAAATAGCAGTTCTTTTGGAGGTCCGCAATTTATTTTGGATTGACGTTTTGTACAAGGTACAAGTTGTGTTGGTAACTGCCGGTCAAGTAATTGATAACACCGAATTGCCGGCAGTCGACTTTTTCACAATTACTCAAGAAATCAACAGCATTTTTCAAGTGAAAGTCCCTTATATTTTTCAAGAATCACTAAGAGCTTTTGTTGACTTCAATGCAATTTAATTTCATTATGTTTTCTTTCCTCTGCCGTTATTCTTGATAAATATTAAGGACTTGCAATTGATCAACACTAGTACATTTCTTGAATTATTGAAAAAAGAAACTGCCGGCCATATAGACATTTCGTTTCTTTTAAACACAATTTAGAACACTACACTACATTCATACGCACATACAGCTAAGTAAATAGTATAACAAAAAAATTGAGGTTCTATGTCTTGAAACCTTTTTCTTTTGTTCTTTCTATCTAAAAACTTTAGTTCAAACCTGTATGTTCCTTCATGCCTTTATTACATTTTTTATAGACATTTCAAACTCTCGTAAATTTTTTTTTTTTTTGATTGGGTGAAATTCGAGTTATTGCGGGTGAAGTGGCTGTGGACGGCCATTCCGTTTGCACCATCCCGACCAATGGGAGTGATGGATGGGTGTTCACCCGACCAATGGGAATGATGGATGGGTGTTAATCACAAGCTGGCGGCGGGACTTGAAGCGTCGTTTGCTGCGGCGTTCGGGTTCGAGTCCATTGCTTCTTCAGGCTTCATAGCTGGGAAGAACAGCACCTCCTGAAATAAAACAGATAAAAAGACAGTGATGATCATGATAACAATGACAATGATGGCGACGATCATGATGACAATGACAGTGATGGTGATGATGAAAGTGTAACGATAACAGTTGATTTGGTGGTTATGAAAATGGTCATGAGTTATGCTGACGAACATGACCTTGGTGACGAGTGGTAGTGATGGATATGGTTATGACAGTGATGGTGATGATGAAAGTGATAACGATGGGAGTAAATGATGATCATTAAAATGTTCACGAGTTATGCTGATGAACATGATCTTGGTGATGAGTGGTAGTGATGGATATCATGGTGATGACGGAAGTGATAATGTGTAGTTCCAGAAAATATCCACACCCCCACCACGGAAGGAATTTCCTAGCCGTCAGACCCCTCCCTCCCCCCCCTGGAAACTACGATTCCTTCCGTGGTGGGGATGTGGATATTTTCTGGAGCTACACAATCTTGTAGCTGACAGGGATGGTGATAATCATGTTTATAATGGAGGAAGAATAAACGGGTATAAGCTTTTAAACAAAGGATCCCAAGCTTGTTTAAGGTATGGTATGACCGAGTTAGTCTTGAAACGATCAGAAAATCTGTTAAACGTTCAAAGCCTTCAGGCCAAGTAATTCCTAATGAGCCATAGGAGCTGAGTAAGGGCGACCCTCCTGTGCAGCAGTCGCTGTTGTGTTGTCACCAAGGTTGTAACAGAAACTCAATATCGCTGAAAGTCTCTGCTATTAGACTTGGCTGTTTTTGTCACCTCATACACTCAAGTAATCAAATTTACCACCACAGATATAAGGACGGCAAACTTGTCTAGTGAGGTACGACTACTGTCACAGCTCAGTACAGTCTGTGTCAGAAACTGGCTTTAACGAGGGTTTATTTAGTCACCATGCCTCCGCGATTTTAACATCACGGAAACAAGGCGCTGTGTGCCAGCCAGCCAGTTAGCCAGACGAAACATAGCATCAAGATTGAACGCAATATTTTTTCATTTTTTATGTATACAATAAATATTATGTTATCCACTTCCTACTAATTTATTCTCTTGCATTTAAAAACAGAAAAGAAAAAACAAAAAGTGTGTCGACATTGTTCGCTGTTAATCACAGAAGAGCCTGCTTGCAGGCAATTGGGTGAGTTTTTTGGTGCGAAAAACTTACAGGGCACGGTGTTGCCGCCATCTTGGATTTCGCCCGACCATGAAATCCAAGCTAGCGCCAACACCGCGCCTGTGAGTTTTTCGCGCTAAGAACAAAAGAAAGAGCACCAATACTTGGTTGTAGGGTTTTTTGATATGATGAGCTAGATAAGTTTACCTTGATGTTATTGGAGTCAGTCAAGAACATGGTCAATCGATCTATTCCCATTCCCCACCCAGCAGTTGGTGGCAGGCCAAATTCCAGCGACGTACAGAAATTATCGTCAACAAACATTGCCTCGTCATCACCTGCCGCTTTGTCCTAAGACAAATTTTACAAGGAGAAAAATCAGCAGTTGTATTCTACACAACGAATATGAAACAAGGAAACTTTAAATAATTACAATTCCATTTATCTATCTTAATCTACCTGTCGGTGGTCTATCTACCTTTGTAAGTCTGTCTGTCT